>JAJIZL010028144.1:0-10704 GCA_023969395.1 Amblyomma maculatum | reverse complement strand
TAGAAACGCAGCCGTCATGAAAAACAGGGCGCTTTGGAATTACAATAGGTATGAAGTGGTGCGAGGGATTTGGAAAGGGGTGATGGTTCCTAGTCTGACTTTTGCCAACGCAGTCCTGTGTATGAGATCAGAGGTCCGAGCACGGTTGGAAATTAAACAGCGCGGGGTGGGTAGGCTTGCTTTGGGAGCTCATGGGAATACGCCAAACCAAGGTGTGCAGGGTGACCTGGGATGGTCTTCTTTTGAGAGCAGGGAAGCTGGCAGCAAGATAGCGTTTGAGCAACGATTGAGAAAAATGGGAGAAAAGCGGTGGGCTAGGAAACCCAGCCGAAAAAGTTCATTGGTTCCTATTGGAATTTTTCTAATTGGTACCAGTTAGGTTTTCGGACACCCATTAGTAAATTCCAGCTGGTTCCAATTGGGCGATTCCAGCTGGTTCCCATTGGACGATTCCAGCTGGTTCCCATTGGACGATTCCAGCTGGTTATAATTGGGCGATTCCAGCTGGTTCTAACTGGACAACTCCAATAGGTTTTAACTGGGCGATTCCAACTAGTACCCATTATAACATAATGGAATCAATGCTGCCCCATTATAGCTGGGAAGTTCCTACTCCAATGAATATTAACTAGGGAACTAATACTAGACCCATACTCTCATCATCTGGTGCATGTTGATGCTTGCAGGACTATTTTCTGTGTTTGGAGTGGGCCAGAACAAGATCTGCATGAATTACTTGAAATGAAGACAACAAAGCTCTATTCAATAACACTTTCACATTTATTACTTGAATGTACTTGCAATGCAAAGTGCTTCTCTACTTGAAACAAATAAGATCCTTTTAAACTAGCTACCCATAAAACAGCGCAGCTGAATGGTGAAAGATCCAAATTCAAAAAATTTCTTGAATGTGCCTTTGTGCATTCTTCAGCAATCGCCATCTGCCGTAGCTGCTTGTGTGGTTTCTCCCTGCAGTGCTCCATTGGCAGCTTGTTCCCTAAAGTAATAAAGGCAAGCATAAGTAATCACAGAGCTGACAAGCTTAGATGCTTTTTGAATGTCACACACAAAATGGTATAAAATTATTCAATTACCTCTTCGCTTGCCTTTTGAGATATGCAGTCTTTTCGTTGATGAGGCCCGTCACGTCTTTCATGGCAGTCTCCCGAGCCATTTGCAGTGGCATGCCCATGTCCTGCAGCCGCTTCCTGTAGCCGTGTAGAGAAAAAGAAAGTGCATTTAGCAAACTTAGTTTAGTTAGAAAGTACAAGTCATCGAGTACAAGTTTTTGCTCTGCAACGAGTAAAATGCAAAACCACATATAAATGCAAAAACACATGTGGCAAGAATCCTCCAAGGGACAAGTGAAGTGTTGTACAAGCATGTGGTCTCTAAATATTTTCCTTGAATGGTGCTTCCAAATGAAACAAGTGAAAGGTGAGTAAGGTACATGCTCACTCACAATCGCAGCATGGATAAACCTAGTCGCAATAGGTATAGACTGAATCATTCAGCCACCGGTCTTTGCCTGTTCACACATTTTTGGCCTAGGTTTCTAGTTTTAAACCTAACTACCAGCGCTTCATGTCATCACAGTGAAGCCACCAGGATATGCAGTGACGGTTCTGAGGCGGCAACAATCGGATAATGAAGTTGGTTTTTTGCTGGCCGCAGGTAAATCCAAACGTAGTTCGACAGGCTAATACAATAAATCTACGGAAATCAATCACGGAGAACAAAAGTTATCACCTCACTCGGACAGTTCGCTCGAATGAGATCAGCAGCGGTCATCGTAGCTATCGGGCCCGTTTCAGTCAATGTTGGTCTTTGTCAGTGCCTTAATTACGCTCTAAAAATTTAGCTGAACACCAATGCAACCTTAGAACACTTACACAGGGTGGGATTACCACAAGAAAAGAAACTTTTTACTTACCGAAGAGTAGCATGTCGTAGGCCTTGTAGAAGTCGCTTCACATTTTTTTGTCTTGCTAGAAGTTGTGATACCACTTAGTGCGTCAGATGAAATGCCGAAAAATCATTCATAATGACGGCTACGTTTAAATTATGGTAACATATAATTAGCGCAGGATTCTAGCCGCACAGAGCATTTGCAAACACGCGTTTGCACGAACATGCCGTCATGCTTGCCATTGTCACCGCCATGTTGTCCCTCGCTAGTCGTCTAGTCTAGACTTCGGAACGGCTATTTTTGGCTTCTGAAGGCTAAAGCCGAAGGCACGACAGCGATGATGTCGCTCACTGTGCGGAAAACATGCATTAGTCAAAATTATATAGCAAGTGATAAGTGACATATTTAAAATTACTGCTATTAAAATTAATTTTAAGTTTTTGCAAATAATTGTTTTCGTTGCACTTTGCTTTGATTGATGTAGGCGATCACCGGAACTCGCATCGTCTGCTACGCTAGCAGACAGCAGCTGAAAGAATGTCGTACATATATAATATATATGCCCGTGGGATATATCGTATATATATGCCTGTAGATATGCACCTGTATATGTGCACATGTTCTGGTCTCATCCAAAGCATTGAGTTTGCTTATTTTTCACCAGTACTTTTAAAATAAAGTGTGTTAGGTTTTTTACTCGATTATTAGCAGGGTTTCAATTCTGTACTCAATTAAGAAACATCAGTTCACAATAGTTGCAAGAATTGTGTTCTATGGAAATCTTGAAAATATTTTCTTTCCTTTTAAACTAGAACTTAAAATTTGTTTAAAATATTTCATGCATTCAAAGGATTATTTAAAGAAGCAGATGTCTATAACTATATATAACATCAGTAATTTTGACTTTCTTGGCAATGCCATTCTTTTATGAGTCAAACAGATTAAACTATTGCTAAAATAGCATTCACTTTATGTACACTGTAACATGGTCATGCACATAAATTAAATTTTCATTAACTGCTTAAATCCATGCTGGATGACCAAAGGAAAGAAAGTGTGACATTTTGAACTTATTTCCTTGTTTTCAATAAGAAACCACCTCATTTTCATTTGGAACCAGTGGAATATTGAAGGGGAACTGGTAAATTAGAACAGTTGGATGCCCATTGGAATCGGCCTAGTTTCCTACTGGAACCCATTGGACCTCTAATTGGAACCAGTTAAGTTTCTAACTAGTGATAAGCATGCCAACTACGTCCATTGCCATATTCTGTTACCATTAAGAATTCCAATAGGAGAACATTTCGCCAGCTAGCAAAACCAATTGGGCAAGCTGTTGCCAATTGGAACCCACAAATTCCATTTGGCTCCAGTTAAAACCAGCTGGAATTCTTACTGGAACCAATGAACTTTTTCAGCTGGGAAGTCTTCAGCTACCTCTACATGAGGAATGTTGACACAAGATGGAGAAGGCGGACAAGAAAATTGGCAAGCAAATATTTGGACAGCAGTAGGGGGACCAGCCAGGAATTATCAATTAAGAAAAAGGTTAAGGAAACAGAGAGGGGTCTGTGGAAAACAGGGATGGAGACTAAATCAGCATTAGAAATGTACCGAACGTTCAAGCAGGAAATAGCCAAAGAAAACATTTACGATAATTCTAGGGGCAGCCCATTGTTGTTCGAGGCTAGGACAGGAGTATTGCGGACTAAGACGTACCGAGTCAAGTACCAAGAGATAGACACGCTGTGCAGGGTGTGTGGGGAGGATGAGAAAACGCCTGAACACTTAATAATTTCCTGTAAAGGGCTCCGCCCTATAGTTCAAGGCAATGGGCCAGATTTAGTCAAAGCATTGGGGTTTAAGGATAATGAAGGGAAAATAGACTTTAAAAGGGTAGAAATAACCAAACGAAGGTTAGCTGATTGGTGGCTGAAAGGAAGGCAAGAATAGGTCCACACTATATATTACTATTCACGGCTAGGCGGCTTGTGGCGCCGCCGCCCGATTCAAAGGGTTCAGCCTTATCCATCCATCCATCCATCGTGCCGTCGACGCCGTCGGCCGCCGGCGCGCCCTTGATTTGCCGCAGTTGCGCTGGCCGAGTGGTTCGAGCGCTTTGGACATGTCTACGCTGTTCTTTTGTTTTAGTCGTTCTGTTCCTTGCATTCATGTGAGAGAATTAAATTTTCAACTACTAATAATGTTTAAAATAAAGCATCAGGGCAGGGAAAAGACATATGTTTCGTGTCGCTCTGTCGGAGTGGCTACCGCTCGAGAGTCGAATCAGGACTATAGTTTCTATGTTTGGTGTGCCATCGGACCCTGCGCAGCTTGCGTAGTGGAAGCGGCTGATTAAAAGACAGGACCGCAAGTTGACTTCAACGTGTGTTGTCTGCGAAAAATATTTTGAGGAGAGCTACATCGAGAGAACGTTCAATGTGATGGTGAACGGCATCGTCAACGAGCTCGGATAGACCACGCCTAAGCCCGAAACCGTGCCAACGCTATTCGACCATTATCCGAACCATCTTCTGCCTAAGATGACATCGAAAAGGAAGTTGAGGGACCTCTGTGACCAACCGGCCGCTAAGCGACAAAAGCGCAGTGCCAGTAATGCCAGTGGTGCAGACGACAGCCACGGACCGTCAAGGATGTTTGACAATGCTTCCAAGGAGCCGGCAGCAGAAGAGCCGAGCGAGAACTCATGCCCGCAGCAGCAGATGTGCAGCTTTGAACCTCGGGATCCGTTTGACTCAATTTACATCCCTGCAACTTGGACCAAATTAACAAGTACCTGCTGGCTCTGTAGCCTACGCGCGTTATCGAGCAAAAAAAAAAAAAAAAAAAAACGAAAAAGAACTTTGCCACTTTGTACATAGAAAAAATAACTTTTGGAAGCTTGAAGCCTGAACGCAGTTCTGTGGACGCTACAGTGTATATTCTCGGAAAAGAAAAAAACAAAGCAAGCACACGTACAATATATCTAAAGCTGAAGAGCTATATAGGCTGCAGAGTGCACTGGAGGGTACGTCTTTGTTCCGGATGTGGCCTGCAACCAGCTGATTCAGGAAGCACATATCATTCATGGGAATGTATTTTGCAGAAAAAGTGTCGCTTGACCGTCAACTCTGAAGGGGTTAGCTGCACTTAATGCAAATACCAGCGGAGGCTTACACAAGATGCGCAGAAAGAAGGAATGCTACAACATTTCTCGCGTTCTGAGAAGAGCTAAGAGAAAACTAGCATGGAGCGCAGAAGCAAGTGGCTCTAATTGAAAGCGCAAAATGAGGCGCTAATAAGTGAGCCTGCGGTTGAAGCTTTTTTTTTTTTTTTTAATCCCGCGCGTGGCCTAGACAATTGTGACCGTACAACAAAAGCTCGGCTGCTGAAACCGCGAAGCCGAAACTGGTGAAGTAAAATAATTATAAATTACTTGGCGGTGGTAAGCGAAAAACCACGTGAAAAATTATACAGGAATTTCTAGCGCATCATTAAGTGAAAAAAAAAAAATACCACCAAAAATTGGTATCATATACTACTTTAAAATTATTGCGGTGTTATATGTGCGGCCTTTCTCCAAAACTTAAGCTGTGCATTTCTATAGTTTTACTTGTTTATTATTGCTACGCCTTTTTGCTCAAATTTTACTGTATTGTAGACTGTAAAAAAAAAAAAAAAAAGAATCAATGGTACAATCACCACTTTTGTTTCTTGCCTTTCCTTCTCTTACAAGAGGAAGCACACCGCATAATAATCATTTATGTAGGAAGCAACAATTAAGTGACTTCCTAATAAAACAAATGAATAAAGAGTAAGAACAAAAACTGAAGTCAGATTCAGACTGCTTGTGTTTATTGTCGCATATGTGATCTTAGAAAACATGCGCGCGTGCCATATGGTACGAAAAAGCAAGATCGCCCTTCTTTTCTGTAGCATATATATGTGACGCTATGAAATGTCACTAACCTGATATATATCACCCTAGCAATAAGCATGACTGAATTGCAGAAACGTCGACGTAACCTATCCGAAAGCATGAGGCGGCATCGCGATATACCATATGGACCATAAGAAAAGACCGAAGAGTAAATAAAATTCAAAGTTGGCTTAATGAACAGTGTAAAATATAAGGGTATTTTGTGATACCTGTGTCACACGGACAATAACAATCGTCGTCGATCCGGGGTTAGATCGCGATTGAGAATATATATATATAGTTGCCATAATTCGGGACAACCACCTGGGATATGAGCTGACTGAGCTCTCACTCAGAAGGAAGATGCATACGATACCCTACATCTGCGATCGCGATGCGTGAATCGCAATCGAGTGACTCCATATCAAATAAAATCGTCATCGGAATATTTCATAGCAATATATTGAACCCGGCCCGGACTCCATCGTTTAATCAAAACAAACTATTGCAACCAACGTGGCAACTTTAGGTGGTTGTTTCAAATTTCTTCTCTCGCTGGATATCAGGAAGTCAATATGTGTTCTGCTTAAGACCTTATCCGGTTCAGCTGAATAAAACAGTTAATATAGCAGACATATGGACCAGACAGCATTTGTTAACCGCTTCATCGAGCGCTATTTCAGCGTATGATTTTCTCCGCACAGTTCTAGGACGGTATGATTGTCTTCCACCAAGACTGTTTTTAGACAAAAAGTGCGCTCAAACCGTCAAGAGACAGGTTTCGCAGTGAAAAGCGCAGCGCGCTATCTGGACCTGCCAAGGCCGTGAACGCGGAGCGATAGCACCTTAGTAAAGCCCAGTTTATTGAGGGGTTTTACACCTTAGCTATTGGTAGCGCCGCCCCGCGGTGGCGGCGGGAAGGCATCACCACGGTGGCAAGCGATCACAAAAGAATTAAACTCCAATTTGGCGGGACAGCGGCCGCAACAAAAATGCAGGTATGTGAAAGCAACCAGAAACTCAATGATAGGCAGTTGGAAAAAGGGTCAAAACGCATTGAAGACATAGTAAACCAACAACCAAATAGAGAATGGACATACGATGACCTAGTAGAAGTATTTAAAAGAGAGCTAAAAAAGGGCAAGATTAGAAGAGGAAAGAGAAAATATAAACCAAAAAGCTGGTGGGATGCTGAAGTTAAAGCAGCCATAACGAGGCGTCAAGAGGCATCCAGAGAGCACAGATTAGCAAAGAAGAGGGGAGCCACACCAAGGGAAGTAGAATCCAAATGGGAGGAGTACCTTGAGAGAAAAAGGGAGGCGTCAACCTTAATCCAAATCAAAATAGGAAAAGCTGGGGTCCAGTGGATGATGGACATAAGTAAAAAAGATAAAAAGGCTGCAAAGAGGTTTTGGAACCACATAAGGCTACAAGCAAAAAAGACGGAAGGGGTCCAACACTCACTGACCACACAGGAAGGAAAAAGAGTGGAGGGAGAGGAAGCACAGGAATATGTTAGGCGCACAATAGAAACAGCCTTTGCCAGTCTGGAAGTGAATGCCGCAGAAGAAATGGAGAATAATGAGGACCACAGGGACGAGGAGCAAGAATACAAGGAGATGACAGCAAGAGAATGGGAAAGAATAGAACGGAAGGTCCCCTTGGGAACAGCGACAGGACCAGATAGCACACCCATGGGATTGATTACCAGATTAGGACAAAAAAGCAAAGTAAAATTGCGACAGTTAATTGAACAAGCAATAAAGGGCGGTCAAGTACCAAAAGATTGGAAATTAAGCAGGATGAGACTAATATACAAAGGCAAGGGAAGCAGAGATAACATAAAGTCCTATCGGCCAATCACAGTTACATCAGTTGTATACAGGGTAGCAATGCAGTTAGTAAAAGTAATGATGGAGGAATGGGCAGAAGGAGGGAATATCCTCGGAGAACTACAAAATGGTTTCCGCAAGGACAGAAGACTAGAGGATAATTTATTTGTGGTTACCCAGTGTATAGAAACAGCAGCTGCAAGTCAGAGACCATTATGGATAGCGTTTTTAGATATTAAAGGGGCATACGACAGTGTAGATCAGAAAAAACTGTGGGACCAGTTGAAGGAATATGGCCTGAATAAAAACCTGGTTCAGTTCATACAAGAAGTGTATGCAGATAATGAGGCAGTGATAGTATGGGAGACGGAAACAACAAAACCAGCAAAAATAAAAAGGGGGCTTAGGCAAGGGTGCCCACTGTCACCGCTGCTTTTCATGATATACATGAGCCAAATGGAAAGGCGCCTGGAGGAAAGTAATAAGGGATTCGATGCAAGCTATATGCAGGGAGGACAGAAAGTAACACAAGTTCTACCAGGATTGATGTACGCGGATGACATTGTACTGCTGGCAGATAAGAGGGATGGGTTGCAGGAGCTGCTTAAGATCTGTGGAGAAGAGGGCGAAAAGCTGGGACTGCAATTTAGCAGTGAAAAATCAGGAATAATGGTATTTAATGATGAAAGGGGGGACGTGCTGGAAATACAAGGCACCAAGGTCGAACATGTGGAGAGCGATAAATACCTGGGCATATGGATCAACGAAGGAAAAAATTACCTAGAAAAGCATGAAGGAATTACGATAGACAAAGGGAAAAGGAGTTCGGATATTATGAAACACAGGGCCCTCTGGAATTATAACAGGTATGAGGTTGTTAGAGGGGTATGGAAGGGTGTTATGGTACCAGGACTCACTTTTGGAAATGCAGTCCTGTGCATGAAATCAGAAGTACAGTCAGGCCTTGAAATCAGACAGAGAAAGGTAGGTAGATTGGCATTGGGAGCACATGGCAACACACCTAATGAAGGAGTCCAGGGAGATATGGGCTGGGCATCATTTGAGGTTAGAGAGGCAATTAGCAAACTAAAATATGATCAGAGACTAACCGAAACTCGAGGTGTCCCCGCCGGTGTCGACGGGGAGCGGCGGTGGGCGGTGGCGCTGCGCGCGTCTCCACGGTAGGTGCTTCGAAGCGCGCGCGCTCCACGGGTAAAAGCCAGTGCCGCGCTCGGCTGGCGTCGCAGTAGCCGCGCCGACAAATTGAAATATTACCGCGACATTTGCGTGGGTTTTGCTGAAATGGTTAAGCGGACCTTGAATTGAACTTTATATCTGCGCTGTGCACATGTTCAAACAATGTTAATCAATGCGCTTGGCTCGTTGGGACGTTCACGTAGTGTATGTCACTCGAGCCTGTATTATTTCACTGGAAATAAATTATAATGCACTGCATATTCGGGGATTATACAGCTCTTTCCATTAATGCTTAAAGTCAATAGTAATAGTTGGGATTCATGCCAGGGATAAACGAGGAATGAAGGAGTGTCGGCCGCAACAACTGCTTATTCACAAACACCCATGCTGCAGCACACAAAAACAAAAAGGACATGGAGATGACAGGTAGAATGAATGCATGTAATTCTGACAAAGTAAAAGGAAAGATGCATTATTTACAATTCGCATTTATCGCAGCACGGGAGCCGCACCACAAGGTTTTCAAACCAGCTACTGCATACTTATTTGGAGACATAAAGTCACTGCTTTATGAAACATGAACAGATTTGTCACCGCTGCGTATATTTATGTTCACGTATTTTGCCGCTTATTTCCTTCACTTGCTCCAGCACTTCACAACAACGTTAGCAATGGCTTAGTTTGAGGTGTTTCGCCCGTTCTCGTTTTTCTGCCTTTTTTTGAATTAACCCCTTTCACATAGAAGTGCAGTCTGGTGACTAAATAAAACCTTATTACTTCTTCAGATCGGCCTTCTGCGTGAACGGGGCAACCAACTTCTTTATGCAGTCTACTTCTAACCATTTCCAAAATATCAAGAATACATTCAGAATCTGTTCGTTTGGGACCGATTCCTACTCTTCTGTTGTTACGGGTATATCGGGCAGACTAGAAAATTTTGTTTTCGAGGACCCGTATGAGTTACAACACCAGTGGGTTTCCTCTTCCTTTGTTGTCTTTCTTTCGGTATATTTTTTGAAAGATAGGCCGGCAGATTCGGCAATAGCGTCGGTGTGGCATCGGGGGATAATGCTGGCTTCCCACGAGGGATGCGGACTTTCCCCCCCCGTTCACAATATGAGCATAGCCCCGTAGAACGAAACGAAGTTCGAAATGAAGCTCACAAACAGCACAGCTCCACAGCTCTCATCCAGCCGCTTGTCCGAGTGACGGAGGTTGATCTCCCACTGCTTCCTTAAAAGTCATCTGTGGGAACGCCTAGCAGGGCTATTTTTGGACCACCTTTAGTATGCACATAGCCAGTCTTGCATCCAGGCGCGCAGTAATGGTTTTGACGACGGGCATATTTTGGTTTGGGCCTATCTGCAGTGACGCGGTAAGTTTGTTGTGCTGGTATATGTGAATGATATATGTGACAACGTGAAAGCATCCACTATATTCCTTTACGCCGATGACCCTTTACTAGTATCAGGCAAACCTAAGTTTTCAATTGGCTAACCTTCAGGAGGCGCTATTAAATTTAGTCATTGGTTTGTCTCAAACTTAATACAAATAAATGGCACCAAATCCCGACTTGCCTGTTTTCGTAGCCCGCACAAAGATGTACCAAATGTAGGTTCTATATATTTAAACCCCTCATATTGCTATTTGTGTTCTTGTCAACCTATATCTAGCGTCCCGTCGGTTACGTATCTTGGTGTACCCATATACAGTGATCTGACATGGAGTACTCAGTTGACCCACATTTGTAAGAAACTTGGAAGTGTTGCATCTTTGTTGTTTAATTTGAAAACCATGATGCCTTTTTCTATCAGAAAACTAATCGCCCATGCTCTGGGGGCATAGTG
>JAJIZL010028141.1:0-10752 GCA_023969395.1 Amblyomma maculatum | reverse complement strand
AGCGGAGCAAAGACTGCCCTCGGCAACGTTGGTGAGCGCCGAGGTTGGCCATGGACATCAGCAGCAGGGACAGCGTCATCGTTGTTGCCACGTTGTGCTGCGTGAGTTTGTGCGACTTCCATGGACACGCTGTAGAGACCGCAATGAAGGCATGGCTTCTTATTGGGGCTATACGAAAGTTGTCTACACTAACCGCGGAGAAAAACAATGCCCACCTGCATCGCACGCTTACGGACTGTTTGAGCGAGACATCTTTCTGGCGTCCACAGCTTGCAGCACGGTACCGAAGTACATAGCTTACTCCTGCATGCGGACAGGCCATGCTTTGTTGTCTGACGCAGCCAGGAAATGAATTTGTCACTGCATCATAGGCGCTGCAGTTGAATTCACACCATCCCCTAGCCTGAAATTCCAGCGCTTGCGTGCAGCCCAGTGCTATTGCAAAGCTAGACGCGATCCATTAGGGATGCCTGGACCGGTAAATGCGCTCTTCGAATGAGCATTCTCTGCCAATGTGTTCCGGAAGACAGTTGGTCGAAATCATTGCGTCGGGCCTTGAAGAGCGGTAGAGGTTATCATTTTCACTTCGTTGCCCAAGGGAAGGCGTTGGATTTGGAAGCTCATACAGCCACAGCTGCAGACGGGACACGGCCTAGGATGCGCGCCGCCGTCACTCAAAACCCTGCAGTCGATGTTGCTCAAGCGCTTAAAATAGAAAGTAAAACCAGCGATGGCGTCCTCTTGCTCTACTTAAATAGCAGCCAACCAGTAACCTCAATTTTCTAGATATATGTCGCTGTGCCTGACCGAACTTCCTCACAGTCGCTGTCACTGATGCATGGTGCAAGTGCCTCATCGCAAGGACTACTGACGTGTCTCTGAAACATACGAAGATGACCCCCTCCCCCCCCCCCTCCTCCCAACCTTGCAGCATCGAGATGTTTTCGCGGTTGCAGCCTCGAAATCATATTCTTGTTTAGCATCTTACGCTCTACTGTTCTCAAACGCAGGCGACAGAGTGCGACGCTCTTTAGAAGTCATGCTGTAGAGCTCCATAATCGCTGTGACAGTCGGTCTTCAGCTTACATCACCTAGACATTTATTTAGGAAATCAGTTGTCGTTACTCACATCATGCAATTTGTCCTTAATCGTTGAGCGTGAGGACATGCATGCGCGCTTGCGTTTATAGGTGTCTGGGGAAATGTTACCCCGAGAACTAGTAGGTGTTCTTTTGCAGTATAGTTAGCACCCGACAATTCATTCCAAGTAATACTTCTAGTGAGCCAGTGCAGCAGGGGGCGGCGTGAAAGCTTTTTTTCGGCCACCTATCTTTTTGGCGCTAAGTGTCAAGCTTACCGTCATGGTTAAAGACAACAGCTGGGTACTTTCTGTGCGCCTGAAATTTTATATTGACTCCCAGGAGCAGCTAACGCTCTCGACGTGGCTCCAGTTATCGCAATCACTCCAACGTTGCATAGGAGTAGTGATTAGCAGGAGCTGGTTATTCTCCGGGTAATTTCCCCAGACAGCACCGCCCTTCGAGTTAGATAATATGTATATATTGCCTAGTTCATCCTCTAGCTCTTAAAGTGTGGTTATCCACGCTGTAGTGAAGCCATAAACATAAAGCAATGAAAAAGCGCATCCGAGAATGCTGCTTGCTAGTGTACAGTGCCTCCAGTTTGATATTTGTGCATAGACTCCAACCGTACTATATTTAGATTTGACTCAGCATATCTTGAGCACACTAAAAGGAACATTCGCTTTAGCTTGCAGGTTCGTCCATACTGAGCAGTGCTATGAGAATGTTTTTCAGCTTGAATATAATATCAGTCATGGGCCTTCCTCGCACAGGTAAACAGCTTCGTGACCTTCCTGGTGCACATTTTTCCTCCTCAAGGCACGTTGAACAGCAAGGAATCAGGTGAGGCAACAACCTGCCAACTAATTGCAGGTTTACAAGACGCATTCATTAACGCATGTAAAAATATTGTGCCCGGCCAGAAGAACATTATTTAGAACCATTGCGAATAATATTGGTTCTTAACATTATTATGCGGTGCCGAAAATATGTTATTTTGTATTATGCTCCAGAGATATAGCATCCGAAAAAGAAACAACATAGCAGTGGCATGCCCGCAAGTGTAAAATTTTATTTTAGTTCTTCGAAGAAACTTACATATTAATGCCTTAGATGTCTTTATTGAGGCTAAAATACCACACCAGCAGCATTAATGTGCATATTGCACAAAATAAGCAAACAATTATAATTACTTCATCTCAAAAGTAACTTACTACAGCAGTCAGTGATAGGCTCTGTAAAGTAATAGTACAAGTATAGAATAGAGAGAAATTACTATTGAGTTGCTTTCTTTCGGCCTTTTACTGCCAAAATTCTAACTTACTCGGACTACAGTGAACTACGACGGCTCGCTTAATACTTTGTTACAAGTTGTAAATTTCAAGAGCATCTAGCTCTATTTCGACGTTTTCCTTGCTAATGTTGCCCAGTTTTTGGTGTAGATGTTAGAAACTATATTGAACGCGCCCTCACTCTATGCTCTGAAAGAAAGAGCAGTATTATAGCTTATGAACACCTGACTACAGGATACATAACCCAACCCCACAAAATGCAGAAACTGCTTACAACAGACAATTTTATTTGGCTCGAACTCAAGAAACACTAGCGCTTCGCAAACTGTTTTTCTAGACCATAAGCGGTGGGTTGGTCTTGAGATTAAGCCACGGAGTGTTTTCTAACATGTGTCTTCCGGTTTCAGGACACTTGGGCTACATCCGGGCCGTGAAGACGTTCGAAAGCGCCTTCAGTGTGTTTGTGGACATCATAACCATTATAGGAGTATGGGACGTAAGTTAAAAGTAGGATCGAAATGTTAATTTTAACAGCTATGAAACATGTCAGCCTCACAAAGTTTGCCTGTGTCGTTAACGGCGATGGCAAATCCTGCCTTCAAAGAGAAAAGTCTTTCCTTGAATTGTGCACAAAATTAATGGTCTTGCTAGTGGTCGAAGTTTTACAAAGGAATTATCTCAGTTATTGTGAATTGTTCGTTTACCTGCTAGATGGATAAGCCCGCTACGACATCGCTGAAGCAAAAACTTCATTCCCGCCGCCGAAGTCTGGTTGCGCGCCTGAAGGTAAGCGTCGTTCCCTAACCTGAATAGCATGCCACCGTTTAAAACCAAGAAAAGCAAACTGACAACCTAAAGAAAGCCCCATTCATGAGACGTTTTCCGTGAACAGCTTCCTTTCTCGGGGGCGTCTAATATTTCATCATGGGCAACATTAGCAATACTGCCTATGCTCTTGGTTTGAAGTCATTGCGGAAAAGACTCTTGTCGACGTGCTCACTTCTCTTTAAAAGCTACTACAGTTGGCTACCGATGGAACGGATCAGGCAGTGGCCATATTTGGTTGCAATTGAACAGTTTGAAATAAAAGGAGCTCTTTTAAATACATTACTTCGTGTGATAATATTGATTGAATTCAAACTTCTGCTGTGATCATCTTTCTGTACCAGCAGAGTTATGATCAGTACTGTAGTCTAGGGCTCGATGCAGAAGCCGCCATGGGCAAACTCGCACGCGAAATACAACTGCATGCCGAGTAATTAACCTGTCCTCTATGGTGTTGCGAAGGCTTGACTTGAGCTCTAGGCTTTTGATAGAAATTTCTATGCTGTCTGGTAGCGCTTATATTTTTGGAAAAAAAAAAGCCACTTATCGTGCAAAGCTTTCGTCCTGTCGCTGCCAGAGTACACGTTGCATAGCACTTGTTCAGCACCGCTACGTAGTTGTTCCTCCTTCACGTTTTATAGTTTTATAGTTGCTGCTTGAATACACCCTCTACAGGCAACCTATAAACATAGGTCGGCACCATTCGGAGGGACTCACTCACACTGACGACCAGTGACACTCACCACTACTCACTCGCACTCACACACTCATGCCCACTCGTACTCAAATCCACTCGTCAGCATTCACACTTACGTTGCCTTATATTTAAGATTCATTCGCTGGCGTTCCCTCACATTCATATCCACTCACTCGCACTCATTCGCTCTCAAACCCGCCTCCATTCCCTCACACTCATGCCTACTCGTACTCACATCTACTCACCCGCATTCACTCTCTTGCACCACTCAAACTCACATCCACTCACTCATACTCATACCCGTTCACAGCAACATCCCCGCATGCACACTCACACTAATGCCCGCTCACACGCATCCACTCACTCGCACTCAAATCCACTCGCTAGCATTCAAATTTACGTTACCTTGCACTTACATCCACTCGCTGGAGTTACATCCCATTCACATCTACTCACTCGCACTCATTCTCCCTCGCACTCACCTCCATTCTCTCACACCCATGAATACTCGTACTCACATATGCTCACTCGCATTCACACTCTCGTCCGCTCAAACTCACATCCACTTGCTCTTACTCATCTCCGTTCACAGCAACATCCACTCATGCACACTCACACCTATGCCCGTTTCCACTCATCCACTCACTCGCATTCGAATCCACTCGCTAGCATTCAAACTTACGTTCCTTACACTTACATCCACTCGCCGGCGTTCCCTCACATTCACATTCACTCACTCGCACTAATTCTCAAAACTCACCTCCATTCCCTCGCACTCATACCTACTCCCATTCACATCTTCTTACTCGCATCCACACTTTCTCCCGCTCACACTCACATCCACTCACTAATACTCATCCTCGTTTACAGCAACATCCACTCATGTACACTCACAATACATACCCACTCAACCACAACTCATTTGCACTCACACTAACGCTCACTCACATATTCTTAAATAATGAAGTAAATCGCACTCACTGCTGTGAGTGAGTGAGCCGATGGGAGTGTACTGAGTGAGTATGCAGACTTCAGCCTATAAAGCGACATTGATCCATTTGAACATGGCGGTCTCGGCATGCCCGCTGCAGCTTGCGCAAATGATTTCACGCACCGACCACAGACGGCGCCACTGCTACTATGAAACGAGGCAATTGTTTAACGTGGCGTTGTTGAAGGTCTCGTTTGCCAAACACCCGCTGTCCTAGTTGTCGCCTTTGTAAGCGGAAAATAACGGGCACGTCTCTGGCATGTGGTAGATGGCGGATGACATTGCCGTACACTGCCTGGTCGTCTTGTTAGACGTCACGAGGCCTCATGACCAACGTTCTCACGACAGGGTCGAGTTGACAGGATCTGCCAACACGGGCAGCTACTTAGAGCAGGAGGTTGAGATTGCAGCTGAACCCTACGCGACCTTTAATTCCCGAGTTTTTACATGCTTATCACGCAGGCTCGTTGGCATGGCTTAGCTAAACGAGGCTTCACATCTGTGGCACGTAGTCGCTCACATAATGTCGGTGCTTACGAGTACTTACTCGGTAATTATTTTCGAGATGACAGCGAGTGGGAAAATGTATTGCGCGAATTAAGATACGCAACGGGAGCCGCAGACGGGCTCCATTAACACTATCGCCCACTCTTCTTAAAAGCGGTGCTTAAGTGTCCCCTGTAACCCCGAGTATCAATTCTTTGGTTAATCCCTGCATGGTGTCTGCCTTGAGCGCGTGAGAATCTAGGCACTCTTCGTACACCTCAGCAGAATAGAGGGGATAAGAAGTAAGCTAGTACTTTGGGCTAGTTGATGCCACATAGCGAAAGAAGACAGACTCGTAAAGACAGGACACAGTGACAGGCTTCGGCGAAGTTAAGGCAATAGACGAAGAGAGCAGTTGGAGAAATTGCACGAACCTTCAAAGCAATCAAATCAATGTAATTTAGACCATTAGAAAATTAATATACCGGAGAGAACCAAAATGGGATTAAAAGTAAAACTAAAGTACTTAAGAACGAAGTTAACAAATAATATATATTTGCCTGGCTCCGCATGTCTCTGCATGCTGGTCCGAGCAATGAGTAAACCGTGGAAGTGCGCTTTCTTCGACTACACTACCTCGATGCTTGTCCTCTCTCGGTTTATCAGAAAAGCTTGTGGTTACTAGAAATTCAAACTTTGGAACTGTGCTTAAGTTAGCACAGGTCTAAATTCTGCAATCATCATTTTATTATTTTCTCCTGTCAGTGTTGCTCTTCGGGGATAAACTAACGGCTAAGTGAAGTCCGGCGTGTGTAACAGCGACCACGCACAACAGAAGGATAAAACTTATTTAAGAGCAGCAGTTGGCAACAGCTGTCCTTGACCTCCCGATAGGACGTCTGTCTAGATTACATGTCGTAGTGTTCCGTGTTACTAAGCTGACCAAACACTGCAGTAAGCGAAGTCACTTCTAGTGTTTAACTACATTATGCAAGCCAGAGGCACCACAATTCTCTCGCTTTAATTTCGTCTTGCGCGTAGCTCTTGTGCAGGCAAGAGCCTTCAACAGACTGTTTGTGTGACAGATGGGGGAATTCTGTGCGTTGTTCTTTAACAAGGACCGTTCAAGAACAACGCACAGAACTCCTCCATCACGCAAAAAAAAAAATGTACCTACATAGCAAACGTGTGCTAGCCAATTATAAGAATTCTGCCGTTCGCATAGAAGACGGAAACCGAATGGTTCGAAAACTAAGCAGAGCATAATAAGAAACAGCGCTTTGGCATATTGCTCAAGGAGTGGTGCTCAATAACAGCGCCCATGTTGTGAACCATTTCTTGTGTCTCTTCCCTAGAAACAACTTTCTTTTTGATTTCTCGAATCTACAACAATGTCATGCTACAAATCGTCGTCAAGTATCCCTGACAAAATGACAGCACCATGTTACTATGAGAACCATATTTGGGGAATACTAGCAGTTTTCGTCAGAACCAGTTTTTTTTTTTTTTTTTTTTTTTTCAAAATCCGCGAAGAGAATTGTACTGGCCTCAATAATCAGATTGTAATGGCACCTGCTGGGGATGACTGGAGCTGCCAGAAAAACAAAGGAAATCTTGAACACGGTTCTGTGCCCCATATCCCATCGCCTAGGATGACCTATTGTTAAAGAACATGAGACAGAATGGTATAACAATTTGTAAGCATTCTGCTCATTCCAAAGACACACTGACAAGACACGTGCAAGGTATGACAAAATATACATGTTTTCCTTTGTATCTGTGAATTGGCTAACCGACTCCTCTGATAAGTGCTGATAAGTAAGTTTTAAGGTAAACAAACAAAACAAACACGTAAAAGCAATTGCGTTGAGGACCGTGCCTACTTCTAACATGTTGGTGTACTCAAAACCTATAGCCCTGTACTATCACAGTTAAGACAGATAACGTGTTGAAAAGCCTGTGCCGCGCAAGCATTTCCGCTCAAAGAAGCGAAGTAGAAAAGGAGAAATTCATTTTGAATATATACAGCTGGCACTGCCTTTATGGGCAGCCTCTATGCGCTACATTCCTTTTATCACACTACTTACAAACCGACTATAAGTCTCACAAGAACCTCCCCTCGGAGGAAAAACTGTTCGCGAAAAAAAAGGTGAACTCGTTTCTCTCATTTTCTACCGACATATTCTACTAGGAATTGGATATATACAGTCACCCTAAGCGGCAATTTTTTAGTGAGCTATACCTCGGAAACACTGGGTGGCAAAGATTTTATTTTGTCCCTTTTAAAGTGAAAGAAACAATGCAATCGCGGGGTCCTGCTTCTTTGGTCAAGCGCACAAAACAACTCTTCAGGCTTCGCCTTTTACTCCCTGCCCAAACGTCATCATCGGCGCCGTAATTAACTTCAAATTCTCATAAAACCACGCTTCCGCCGTATACATTCTTTTTTTTTTTACCGTGTAGGATTGCAAATACCAGCCAGTGATTCCTCCGCCATTTATTTTCTCCCAAAGAAAATAAAGCCTTCATGTGTTTAATTAAAACCTACATTTATCTTTTAAGAAGAGAATGGTGAAAGTGCTCCTATCATTTGCCCCTTATCGGCGTTCGTTGCAGTGTTACATATAATTACAATTGGCTTAGAAGAAAGGAAATGCACAATATCTGTCACTGGCGGCCAGTGCGTTTGGACTAGGGTGCCTCGATGCTTTCGCCTCCGCTTTCAGGGTAGAGAAACTGCTCTCTGCGCCATGTTGGGTCCCACTCGCCCGTTCGGAAGCACTGCGCGCAATGGTGCGGCGGGTGGTTTCGACGACTACCGCTATCGTCCAAATTTTTGAGAATTTGGTGTTCAGTCAAGACAATGGTATCAGAGTGTTGCAGTTGCGAAACGAATTTAATTCCGCTAAAATCTGTCATATTTTGTGGTATTCTGCCAAGAAGCTCTTTGCCTTGAGAACAGTCTTTACATTCTAATATGCGTAGCATACCCCGCTACAATTTACTCACTTGTTATAGTCAAAATTTTGATTCCTTGGGACTTAGCGTGAACGTCTTTTTGCAGTGTAACAAAAGTATAGTCAGTGCATAAGAGATATTTTAAGAACATTTCGAGATAGGTACAGGAGCTCTCTCAAGAAGGTTTCAGACTAGTTTGAGATAGTGACAGGGACATTCTCTAGATCCTGTGTATAAGCATGCATGTTGTAATATAATATCCGAATCGCAGTAATATATTTTATAGGTTTTTATTTATAAAATGTGTGCGATGGTCATCAGTGGCTAGGTGCAATGTAACTTCAGCCGCGATGATTCGCTTTTTCTGCCCTCCAGTACGCATACACAAACGAAAATCCTCGTTCCGGGCTACTTTCTGCGCAATGCTATCAGAAGTCTCCTGCTTTGTCGACAAGACCTGAGTCACATATTCTGGCAAGTATAAACTCGAAAACGTGTCATGTTTTTGCAGCTGTCAAGCTATGCTTCAGGCGAGGTGAGAAATTGTTGGTAAAGACGTTCCCGCGACTTTTTCCTTTTCCACCTCTTTGTTCGTCATATTTTCGTCATTTTAGCCGGCGCTCTGCGAACTTGCGCTTTTAGCTGAAATGATGGCTCCAAGGAGAGGTAAGGATCTAAGCTGCCAGGCAACACCTAAATTTAGCGAGGATTTCTTCAGTAATCTGGTGAAGAAAGCGTTTCCCGGTAAAATGGCCGCATTAAATAGAGGCTTTAGCTACGAAGTGTGTATCTGAAGCTCTCGTCGCTGCATTTTGTGCAGTTCACAAAGGCACTCAGACTACCACCCGCACCCACCCGCCCGCTTCGAATTTTCTCACCCTACCTTACTAAGTTCATTCTAATGATGCCAGTAGGTAATCCCCTTACCCATTTCACTATAAAAGAGATGGCGGAAGGTAAGAAAAAGGGCTTCCTTATGTTGGCGCCACAGGCCGTTGGTACGGGCAAAATTCGGCACGCGTGTGTGTCTGCGCTGAAATCTTTGGATTTCTCAATTTTTCTTGCTCAGCTAAATGATTTTAACGGCAATGAAAGCTTGTCTGTCGCCTTCCTAGATACTTGCTTTCTGTGCGCTTTACGATTATAACTTTACTTTTCATCAATCTTTCACGCATTTGCCCCGTCCGACGATTATAAAGCAAGAGCGGAAAGTTCCGAATAAGCAACATAGGCGGCAAATTCTCCAGCTTCCTTCTGAGAGTAGTAGTAATTGAGCATGCCCGGGGCAACAATATTCAGAAAGTGTAGCAATCAGGGGCTTACTTTGTCAGGTGTCTTGGTAACCCACTCGCTTTCAGTGGTTTTCTTCATCACAAGATACATTTACATTAACTCGACAAAAATCAAGTCTGGTCCCTTTTAGAGGGAAAGTGCAAAAACACATATCAAGAGAGGACATAACTAGTCACGGGTTTCCGTCTAAAAACCCTTTTTCTTTTTCGAATAATCTACTCCTCACGCATTCTGTCTTGTTCATGTACAGCAGGCTATGTACAAAAAAAAAAACAAAAAAAAAAGGTTTATCCTAGAAAAGGCAATATAGCAGTTTCAATCCCGCAAGCCACCGTACTGCCGATGCACGACCAAGCGCCCCATTCGGAGAAACTGTCTGAAAGATATTTTTACGGATTCAGATTTACCCTCTGCTGTTCAGACCGGAGAAGGACGGCTTGGAAGAAAAAATTACATTTGCTGCTTTGAAAATACCTCAGATATCGTACTGTAAGATATAGGTAACGGTTCGAATGAACGGTGGAAAAGTGGGTTTAAACTGCACAAAGATCGTTACATTTGCAGGCTAGATTACCCTCCTCGCTGTTGGCACATTGGAGAAAAACGATCGCGGCGCTCTGAAAAGTCATTGTGCTCGAACAACAAATACAGCATATGCTTGTACGGAATTTACCAAGGCAACTATAACTGCTGCATCATGTAAAGATCACATTTGAAACTGCCAGAGCATTACTGCTAAGAGAAAATAAAAAAATGCCGTGTTTGTCGAGTTAATTCGCATTATGTTAGTCGCCGTACAACTGCGGAGAGCCCTCGCCGCAAGTATTGCTCGCTGCACGCAACTGTCGAGAGGGACCCAACATTCCACCGGGAGGGGAAAACGGCGGCGAGGGGTGGTACAAAGGGTGTCCTCACCCTGGAAGCGCAGGCGAAAGCCATCGAGTCACCCTAGTTTGGACGGTACACCAGCGCTCATGTCACGTGGTGCTCCTTGGCGCACGTTCCAGTGTGGGATTGCAGATGGGAGGAACGCCAGACAAGAACTTATCTCTTTGAATCTCGTGGAATATGACATATCTCGCGCACAGGATTTCGTTCCGTGAGCCTAGAAATGTTTTCGCCTTAAAA
>JAJIZL010028138.1:214727-241331 GCA_023969395.1 Amblyomma maculatum | reverse complement strand
AAAAAAAAAAAAAAAAAAAAAAGCCAGAACGAAATTTGAGCACCTAAAAGCCTACTACGATTGGCTGCCTCGCGAGCTGCTCCCTGCTGACACGCGAAATTTTCTAAAAACCCAGAAACTGAGCGACAGCGACGAGCGGCAATGCTTTGGCGGCCCTTAGCCCGTCGCGCGCCTCATGCGGTTAGCGCTTTACATATTTTCCACACAACCGACTGGCGCTCGCGCTGTCGGCAACGCTTCCTTTCTGCTCAAGAGACTGCCATGAATATATATAACGCGCAATGCCAGTGACGGCTTGCATGACTACTGCGCCAAGGCACACGCTCTGACAAGTACGCTGCAACGTAACAGAAATATTTTTTTTACGCTCACTAGAATAGGAACCCACGTCAGCATATGTGCACAAACACAGGGATAGGGAAGCCGATATGCGGCAAGCACCCTACGGGTCACTGGAGGAGTTTCAAAACTCCAGAAAGTGAGAAACGGAATACTTACGGCCCAAAACAACGACGTCGCCAGAGTAGTAGCCTTCTTCTGCCACACAGCCGGCAGCGTCTTTCGAGCACCAGTAGACATCTTTGCCTCGCTGAACGTCATGTACGTTAGTTGGTTTGCAGTCTTTAGGGAGTTTTAGAATAGGGGGACCCAAGGCTTGAGGCCCCCAAGGAAATAGCGCGCGGCAGCGCGACGTGCTAGCCGAGCGGCGAGATTTAGAATAGGGGTTTTCCCGACGCAACGGAGCCGGGCTTGCGTTCGTACGGGACCCTATGCGTTCGTCGATTGCAGCGCCACGACGGTAGCCAAGGAAAAGCATTTTAGGATATAAAAGCCAACAACGCTATCTTATTCGTCAAAAAGTACTATTATTGTACACACACTATCTTAAGACTACCGGTTATATAAACCGTTTTAGTCAGACAAGACGAAATCGGCCAATTGTCAATTCAAGCCGAGACCGGGAAACTTCATTTGAACCTTCCGCGCTTTCCGCCGTCTGGTCCCCATTGCAACCAAAGGAGGCGAACTCGCTAAGCCTAGCAGCTCGGTAAATCCGGAAGCAATCTGAAAATATAGTGAGTTTTATCGCTAAAATTTGGTTGTGCGGGCATCATGAGACATAGCATAAGCTTCGTTGGCCTTTCGTTTTCCATGAACGCGTGACACCATAGAGCGGTGACGACGAATGTGTGCCGAGGCAAGCGGCCGCCGCTTGGCCGAACGCCGCCATGTTGCCGTAACCCAAGCGACCAAACGGCGGCTTGGGGCGAACGCTATTTCCGAAAAATAGGGGCCGCCCCTAGCGTTAACTCAAAACTCCAAGCGCGCCTTACGTTCTGCGCATGCGCATTTCGACGCCCCAAGTTCCTGGGGGCCCCAAAGCTTGGGGCCCTCTATTCTAAACTCTATTTTGATGAGCACAACGGGAACGATGGCTTCGGCGCCGTCGTGATAGACGACGTACGCGTATGTGGGACTTGACATGTTAAAAAGGCACTATAGGCACTACAGAAACAATCGCACAGCCTTGAGAGAATTAAATATATGTACTGAACTGATTAGATGGCTCTACGGCTGAAACAAAGAAACTCGGAAAGCAGGAGCGCGCACTGTCCCAAGAGCGATTGAAGGAACTGTCGAAGCGGCGGGAGTGGAGGCGTCAAACGGGACCGTGAGTGAGGAGAAGGAGAAAAGGAACAGCGGAAGGAAGAACAAGGAGAGCTACTGCTTTGATGGCCCACGCCGCCAAGCAAGGAGCGTAATGGCCCGCGGCAGAAACAGGGGAGGGGGGAGCGAATAAGCTCAGCGGGCCTTAGATCTCCCCACCCACTGCGCCTTCGAAAAAAGTTGCTACACTTGTCGCATATAGGCGCGGTCCTTCGCGGGCTTCTTTCTCTCTTTCTCTCCTTCGTTTTTTTTTTTCGTTACTCGCAAAAGCGTACATGAAAGCGCGCGCGCTTCGTTAAAGCGTACAGACGTCGCAATCGGTTCTTTCTAGACCGAAAACAATATAAACGCATAAGTAATTTCGGCATATAGCATTTACGTGAAAACAACTGATGCACAGCAACAACCCGATATCGGTAAAAGCGTCTGCTACACCGCGCCTAGCTTTTTTAATTTTAGCTGCCGCTTTTAATATTGGAGCTGCTCGCCTGCAGGATGCTCTCTTGAGCAGCTTTTGTGCGAAGATGAACACTCGTTTTTGTTGAGGAGCTGCAATGTGTTTTACTCTTCGCGAAAATTAGAGCAGGGGAATTCAGCCTGATTCTCTAAATATTAATTGCGCGTGAAGATGATAAAAATGCGCATTTTACAGTTTTGTATACCCTGCAGTTTGATGAGTCATCACTGACGAAATCAGATAGTTCCTATAATTAGACTTCCCAACTTGGCAGCTACGGTTTATCTTTTCACATTCGTCCATTTCAAACTAAAGTTTTAACCGCACCCTGCACAATTGAAGAACTTCCAATTTTTTACTGGATCTTTTTTTTTAAATGGCGACGACAAACAACCCAGAGCTAGTGAACTTATCGGGTCCTTTTTTAGATATGTTTGCCACCAACTGATTCGTTCAGTTAATTGTGACCTTCATGTCGATTGCTATCTTAATATAAAATTTCACTCGGGCATTGCGCGCTTCAGTACGAAAGGTAATTAAATTGGTTGAAAAATTAACAGCCTACGTTCTCTAATGTCTGTTGTAGCTTAATTATTTTGAACACTAAATTTCACAAAAGTTATGTTCTGGTTGAAAATGCTATCTCTTCGCTACAACGGTGCAAATCTATCGGGTGTATAGGTATATATAGCACGATCCATTGTTCATCATTTCTTTAAAGCTTATAATATTGGCTCTTGCATTTGTAAAACGTCTAACTTAGGACATTGCCCCTTTTCAAGCGTTGCATGTAGAACTGCCTTTAAGAACGTACACAAATGTTGAGGCGGAAAGCTGTCAAAAGTGCCGCGACGCCTTTTGTTGTGCGGCGCCTAGTCCTGCGGCATCCATTTGCCACACCGGAAGATGGTGTGCGGTGTGGGTGGCCACGGGCGGCCACGAGTTCTGCACGCGAGGCAGAGAATGCGTCCTGCATGTAGAACCGTTGAAATCGCTTCACCGCTGAGAAAAACGACATCCGGCAGTGTACACTGCAGCAGTGTACCTTGCTTGCTTGCTTGCTTTACGAATGCTGTTACTTTTGTTCACCATAGAATCCCTGACCCCTACACTCGAGATCACTGAACTGAACATCGAAAATAAAAAAAAGACGCCACTTAAAGAGGCGCCCTTGGTGTGCCAGAGATCACCTAAGTCGACGGCAGCCGGAAGGCGCCCGCGACCAGGATTTCACAGTGCCGTCAGCGGTCTTCTTTCATCCTGCTTTCTCGCTTAAATGAAAAGGGGAAGAAAGAGTGACAGGGCCATTTGTAGAAGCGAACGCCCCTTGCAGATAAGGAAAACAATTAGAAGAGTCGAAAAGCGGTTCAGCTAGAAGTCAAGCTTCCATTTGAAGCAAGGTCCCGCTGCGGGACCGGGAAGCAATATGCTTCCTTTATCCTTCCCTACGAGGCGTTAAGACACGGTGCATGTGAAACGCGCGTTCCAAAAGCGCCTTGGGTGGCTGCTAACGGTCCAGGCTGTGCAATGCAATTCACATTAATTCCCCGCAGAGCCACCACAGCTAATTGTCTTTTAAGCGCGCAGCTCCTAAAATGCAAGTTGGACGCTGATCCGCGTAAGGTGCCTTGTTGGGTCCCACTCTCCGTTCGGTTGCATTGAACGCAATGCAGTGCGGACGGTTTTGATTTTTAAACTGCCGCTGTTGCGGCGAATTCCGAAACGTTTGTGCACTACCAGGACAGGATGATGCCAGAGAATACTGCCGAACTGAACCGAAGCTAGTTACGTAAAAGTATCAATGATTCGTAGGCCATCTTACGAGAAGCTAGGTCCCGTGTGAAAGTCGTTCGAGCAGAAATCAGCAAATATCTTAGAGATCCTTCACCTATGCACTCGAAATTGCGAATACTTTTCCGTCACTTAGGATGACTTATTTTAAGCTATTTTAAGCTGCAGCAAAGACACCCTTCCGTCTATTTCCAAAGAAAGGCGGAAAATAGGGGAAAGATGAGTCGTAATTAGAGCACTTCACTGACCGTATTTATAGGCCGGGACCGGCCTTTTGCGTTACCCGTCATAGCCCGATGAGGCTTCTCCGATACATTGCCGGGCCCGGTCTGAGCTAGAGAAAGCTCTGACCAACCAGGTCCGGCCCGGCCCGAGTGGGAAGGATGGGCCGAGGCCCGAAAAAAAATATAATGAGCAGATGTTCTTGTTACATATGTTCTAATGCAGATGTCCTTGTTACTTCAAATTTCCATGAAAAGAGGCTCTCGATCGATTTTGAAGCAGTATCATGAAACTCTAATTCTTGTATGGTTCTGGTTGCGTGGGGTGTATTGTTTCCATATCCAAAGAAAGAACTAGTGGCTTGGATTCCACAGATACAAATTTCCCGAAAGTATAATGATTATCAAATAAGATAATTCTTGTTCTAATATTGCTGGATACAAATTTTTCAAGAATATGTGAAAAACCTTGTGTCAAACGCCTGCTCGACGCATTCGGTATGTGTGTGTGTGCTTGGTGAAAGGGGGTGGGGGGAGGCTTTGCTGGAAGTTCTTGTCTTTATTGATTAATATAGTGAAAATGAAGAAATTAAAAGGGTAGAAAATGCAGGCTGAATCCCAGTGCGTCCAACATTCCAATCACAGCCCCAGTTGGAATAGCGGAACCATTGACTTGTCTAACAAAGGACGACCAGCCTTACACCTGGGCCGACGAGCAGCAAAGGGCCTTCGAGGAGCTTCGCAAGAGCCTTCAAACAACGCCCGTATTTAGCCACGTCGACGAGGAGGCCGACACAGAATTGCATACCGACGCCAGTAATGTTGGCCATGCGCAGTTCTCGTTCCGTGGCAAGAAGGCGTTGAGCGGGTGATTGCTTACGCCAGCCGCACCCTGTCTCGTTCCGAAACGAATTATTCTGCTACCGAAAAGGAGTGCCTTGCAGTTGTGTGGGCGGTAACAAAATTTCGGCCATTATTGTATGGTCAGCCGTTTAGAGTGGTCAGCGACCACCACTCACTCTGTTGGTTAGCGAACCTTAAAGATCCTTCAGGCCGGTTAGCACGCTGGAGTCTCCGCTTGCAGGAGTTCGACGTCACTATTGTGTACAAGTCCGCCAAGAAACACAGTGACGCTGACTGTCTATCCCGATACCCTATACCGTGTTCTTCAACTGAAACAGATGACTCCGTTTTTCTCGGCGCTCTCACGACGTCAGATCTCGCTCAACAGAAGCGAGACGACACCGAACTCCGGCCCTTGTTCGATTACCTGGAGGGAACCGCTTCATCACCGCCTCGCCTTTTCACGCGCAGCCTGTCGTCGTTCTGCTTGCGTGATGGCGTCCTCTATAAGAACAACTACGCTTCCACAGACATTTAGTATCTTCTGGTGGTCCCAACGCTGCTCCGTATCGACGTTGTGCAGGCATGCCACTGCGAGCTTTTTGGCGGACATCTCGGTTTTTCTCGCACCTTGGCACGAGTACGACAAAAGTACTACTGGCCCAAGCTTGCCGCTGTTGTGCAGCGCTATGTTAGGACGTGCAGTTATTGCCAACGTCGGAAGATACCACCTGTCAAGCCGGCCGGCCGGCTGCAGCCTATTGTTCCTCCGCGAGTACCTTTTCACCAAGTCGGTATGGACTTGCTTGGGCGATTTCCTCCGTCATCATTGGGCAACCGGTACATTATAGTTGCCACAGATTATCTAACCCGCTATTGTGAGACAAACGCTCTTCCCAGCGGCACGTGTACTGATATTGCGTACTTTTTCATCTTTAATCTAGTCCTTCGCCACGGTGCCCCTGCGATCGTTTTAACTGACAGAGGCACGGCATTTACTCAGCTCTAAACCCAGCAAGTGAAGCGGCTCAGTGGCACTTGTCATCGTAGAACAACAGCTTACCACCCTCAGACGAATGGCCTTACTGAGCGACTCAAGACCATCGCCGATATGCTTTCTATGTACGTCGACGAAGACCATAAGAACTGGGACCAGATGCTACCGTATGCAACAATTGCGTATAACACCGAAGTCCAGGAAACGACCCGCTTCACACCGTTTCGTTTGGTGTACGGTCGCGAAGCTGGCACCATGCTGGATGCAATGCTACTGCCAGATGTTGCCCACCCATCGATTGCCGGTGCAGACCAATTCGTGCAGCATGCCGAGGCCGCTATCCAGCTGGCTAGATTGCGACTCCGGACACAGCAAGTTAAAGATGCTGGACGTTATAACCTTCATCACAAGGACATAATTTACAACCCTGGCGATCAGGTTTGGGTGTGGACACCTGTTCGGCAGCGGGGTCGTTCCAAGAAGCTTCTGCACCGCTACTTCGGCCCGTACGAAGTACTACGCAAACTCAGCGACATCACCTACGAAGTGATCCCGCAAGGAACTGTTCGCTCATTCCGACGGCAACCACATTCAGAAGTCGTACATGTCGGCAGAATGAAGCCCTTTTACTGCCTGTAGGTCAAGCTACATGTGTCTTTTTTTTGCTTCCTTTAACTGCTTTATGTGAACGCGGCATCCTCGTCGACTACGGTTATCCTCGATCTTGCCACTCGGCATCGGGACGATGCCTTTTCTACCGGGAAATACAATGCGGCAATGTTATCTTACTGGCGCCGCCATGTGGCGAGCTCGGGAGACTGGCACGCACTCATCTTCTTCGCTCTCGGTGCTCGCCCGCCACTCGGTACCGTGCCTTCTTTTGCCGGTGCCTTTGCGTAGGTGAGAGTAAATCAGCCTACTCAGTTTTACTGGCTTCTTTGACGATATGAAACGCATACACAGCAAAGGCCTTGAGAGCCACTCGGGAGGTTCTGCTGCAGGTTCCTGGGTTGCCAAAAACCTGTCCACGCCTTCTCGAAAATAAATTCTGGCAGGCCGTGCATCTTTATCGCAATGTTAACCCGCTATTCTTGAGCGCCATATACAGTGGAGGCCCATAAGCATAAGTAAGTCAAATGGTACCCCATCCTCACTTGGCACGCATAAGTACCGAATGCCATGCGGGTCTCGCGGAAAATCTTTCATTAGCGTTCTTTGCAATACATCCTAAAAATATAGTCTTTGCCAACAGTGTAAAAAACGTGGGCTATGGTGTCTGGCCTCCTGAATATTAAACAGTGTGATCCCCAGCATATGAATAATCGCTTTTTCCACAAAAATGTTTTTACCAGCAAGGTTCCGGTGTTGAATTTAAGAAAGAAGGTTGTTGCTCTTGGCAGCTCCTGCGTTCTTTTTGAACTTTTTAAAACATCTGCACCTGGGCCTCCATCGTACAACGCCCAGTACAAAGGCACAGAGAACATAATGTTACACAATGCATGGTACAATTTATATCGTTTTAATCTAGACAAATAATCACTTGAAAACCTCGCTGAAAGGAACCGAACACTTGCTACGACTTCTCTATAGAAGCCCTTAAACCCTGCGGAAAAATCTTCAGTTGAAACAATGTATAGCCTGATAAAATGTCGAGAACACTGCAGAATCTGCAGTGGAGAAATGCGAAAGCCTGAGCATTGCCGCTGCACACGGTACATCACACACCCCTTGTAGTCACAACCAGCGTTCAGGTAAGCGCATCAAAGTTTACCGGCGTTTAATAATCGGTTTACAGGAAAGAAAATTATTGCGCAGTATCTGTCCCTCGCGGAATTCCGCTACTATCAGCACTACAATATACCCTAATTATGATGTCGTTCGGAACTGTCACGTCTTAATATACAGTGCGCTAGAAACAGCGCATCGGCCGCTGGCCAATGTTTTGCATCTACTCAAGACTTCGTCAAGGTCTACACGATTGTGATGCATTGCCTGTCGTCCGGTAATGGGCTTAACATGGAATTTTTCGTGGTGATTTTAATGGCCGTCCGTACGAACGCCTGATTTCAGGGATGCCCTTACCCGCGTCATGGACTTTCGGGATATTTGCTGTATTGGACAATATAAAATGAGCCACGCTTATCCGTCAATGCCATAGCACTCGGCGCATCCAGTGCCATCGCTTTGGCCACTCAGTGGATGCCTGTGTCATGAGGCATGTCGATAGGTTACATCAAGGCGCCTGGTCAAAACGAAAAAAGATTATTTGATGTCAGAGCTCCTAATTACATTTTGGATGTTGTGGACGCTTGTTAAGAGCTTCGCAGTTCCAAGTGAAGCAGTGAAAGCAAGATCATCCGCACATGCAAGCACTTTAACCTCATTTTCAAGAAGAGGGAAGCCATGGAGGCTACTGTTACGAAAAATACTCAAACAAAGTGGCTCTAGGTAAAGGGTACAAAAGCAGCAGAGAGATCGAACAGCTTTGCTTCACAGAAGATTTGATTGGTACGGGGCTTGATAGGTGGTTGTTTACTATCACGCGAATCGAAGAATTCCTACAGTAAAGTTGCATCATCTTTAGTACTACAGAACCAACACTCGCTCGATCCAAAAGATAAAACAAGACTTAATGACGAACTCGACCAACCTCTTTTGCGAGGTCGACCATGACAGCAGGAACATGATTCGAGGATTGTGCAGCCGCATGTCTGGTGAGGGCCAATGAGAGCCGTCATTTCGAACCGTAGGCGATTTGATAAAATATTGGCGAAAATCTTGTAATCCACATTTCCCAATCTGATTGGTAGCCAACCACTGAGCGTAAGTTTTCATCAGCACTCTTCGGAATTAGGACTATGTGACGTGTTGCAAAAGTCTCGGGGAAGGCCTGTGCATCACAACTCATCGCGAAGACATGTAGCAGGATAGGAGCAAAAAAAGTAAAATTCACATGAAATGAAATCATCACCAGGCGTTTTTGACAGAGGCCACTTCTACCTCTTGCTGCTTAAAAGAGCTACTAATTACAGAACAATCATCTGCTGAGGAAGGGGTCACCATGGGTATGAAACGTGAGATAATGTCAATTGTTCACATCAGAAGTGGCACTAAATCCAAGAATACGAACGTAGTCTCACTCGTAACTAATGTGTCATCACGCATTAATCCCAGAATCAGCTTTGCAGTCGCATGATGATGTTCATCAAGCAAAGCTTACGGGATCGGGCGTTCGCAATGCAAAGCACGCTTGGCACGAGATCTAATTAAGGTACCCCTGTCTATTTCCGCATCTTGCCTTTGTCAGTCACTTTTGACAGTAGCAATTTTGTCCGTATATGAGCCAGGAGATTCACATTCTAGTTCATACAGGTTGCAAAAGCTTTTATTAGGTGCCTGCTCCTGATGGTTCCGGTACAAAGATTTAATTGAGATTAGTTCAATTGCTATCACACGTGCTTCCTGCTTGAACAATTCCCAAGCGGCGAACACGGGTAGACATCCGGAAAAACATGATTCGAGCTGTGAGCGCACACAAATAATAAATTCTTGGTCAATTACCAGCGATAAGTTTATCTTCCAAGGTTCCTGCTGTGGCCTAAACTTTGATTGGTCATTGCCTCCGAGCCGGGCTACCCAATGCAATGATCATAAAGCGAAACCTGTATAGTTTCTCATACAAGCCGGCAAAAAGCTAATACACAATGTGCATAAATCTAATCTAGACGAGCTTGAGAACGCCCCTGAGTATGGGCGAATCATCTAGAAGAATGACAGCACGCTTCAGAACAAAAGTTAACCGCTACTCTCACTGCGTGCGTCTGGACTAGAACGATCTATGGGGTCGCTACGAAATTTATGTCACCCATTAGTACAAGATATCGGTCACAGTCCAATAAGCTAGCTATGTGTTATCAAAAAACTGATGCACTAAGTGACAGTATTAAAAGCGTCAACGATAATTATCTGCAATGGCTTCTTTAAGAGTAGAACATCGCAATTGATCAACCGGCCTTCGGCGTCGATATTATAAGTTAGGCCAGAACAAGGGAGTGTTTTTCGCAAACACAGAAAACAAACCGCCGATAAGCCCACAGCATGCGTGAGAAGGGCATTAAAATCTGCCAAAAAAGGCCGTAGCGCCCTCTCGGTCTCTCCTTCGCTCTCTAGCTTCGTCTCTTGGACTGCCACAATATCTATACACCTGCTGTGCAAAAGTCGGCAAAAGGTGCATCTGCCTCTGACGAGACCTAAGGCCCCGTAAAATCTCTTTAGAGACCACAATGGTGACTGTGCATAGTTTTGCCTACCATTCTATTTGCCATTCGAAAGACGGCGAAGCCGCCTCCTCCGAACCACCGCCATGCCTCCTCGATCGCGAATACCGGCACTTCCAGAACTTTGTTCTTCGACGCTCGACTGCGACGGCGATGCTTGTTGCCAGCTGGATCGTACTATTTACTGAATTCGGAGGCTCATAATTTACGGCGTCTCAAGACGGCTCATCATCGGCAGCGAGCCCGCCAGCCGCAGGTACCTTGAACTGGCCTAGACGTTGCTGCACATCAACAGCCACAGCGGTCCAAATTTCTGCGGAGACACTCGCGGGGTGGCTCGTCAACAGTTGGCTCCTTGTCATAAGCTTGATCCCACATCTCCTCCAAGAACTGAGACCCGGCGTCGTTCACATTACCTTCGGACGCTTGAGCAGTATGTTCATCCTCAGTAGCCTGTGGAGTGACGATGAAGACTCGGCCACAACAGCGGGAGGAGGGTCGCCAGACGCGTCAATTATCTCAGTGGCGTCCATGATGTGCTCCCGTAATGCATCGTCAATAGCCGGACTTGATGCCGAAGTTTTTACGCGTATATAACCATGAACTCCTCCGCTGTGTGGCCGAAACGCTGGCAATTTTCGCAACGTGGCGTACAGCAGTGCCGAAAAATGTGTAGGTAGTCGGCCAGGTATCAGAACGAGGCTCTGCACTCCACACACAGTTAGCTGACGTGGAAAATCACCAACATTAACCCCTTCGGCAAGAGTCAAATTCACATCGCGGCTGAGTGTCTTCATCTGTTCCATGTCGGCAGCTTTCCAGTATTCCTCCGAAATTGAGGTATCTTTGCCTTAAGCTTGTAGAGCCTCACGTATAAAGGAGTCATCCAAGCGTTCAGGGAGCCTGAGAAGTTTCACTTTTACCTCCTTCGGTTCCGGATCAGCACCAACGCAGCGACGGTTCCTAAATAATAACTCTCCATATGATACTAGTTTTTCTTTAGGCAGCGCCGAGAGCTTATTTCTTTCAAATCCACCGCGTTCCGAAGGGCGTCTCACAAGTTTTGGGCTTCGTAGGGGCGGCAGGTGAGGTCAGCACGCAGGGAAACAGAGTCGACGACAAGCTTACCAGTTGAGACACGAGGAAGAAAAACACAGTAATAATTAATGCTGGCGTAAACCTGAGCAGTACCTTGGCCAGATGTCGTTTGAACCTGTGTAGCGGAAAGCATCGGTAACGCTTCCATGCAATTGGCGTCAGGCCCGTCCAGGCCCGGGATAGTGAGAAGCACATAATTTTCTTTGTCTATCGTGAGGATGATACTAGCGATGACAAGAACGCTGCATTTAGTGACAATGACAGTGAATACTGTAGCGATGATAATGATGGTGCACGTATTTGATAATGAGAGAAAACGTGATGCAAGGTGTGCAGCAGCAGTGCTTAGGTTTTCGCATTTGTGCAGTGTAGACTCCACAGTGCTCTCGGAATTTTTTTGTTACAATTGCCCCTTCGGCAGTAAATATATTCAAAGCATGTAATATATATTTCCTAGTTTATGGGGGATCAGGTTTATGCAGATGAAAAGGCTATCGTTATAAGTGACAATTTCCTTGGAGGAGGAGTGAAATTTGTTCTTGAGGCATTTGCGGAGTGCTACATAAGAACGAACTCACGCTGCTAATACCAGCTGTTTATTTGCCAAGATGGCATGAGATATATAACGTCAGGGGTGGCATAATAAAATCGACGTAATGGCTTTTGTGTTCAGTAGAGGGTAAAATGCATTCTGTATCTACCCTCCTTTCCGCACAGCGACCTGTGTCATTCCTTTCGAAGTTCCAAGACACCAAGCACAATGTGCGGGTTTGCTCGATGCATAATTGTGTAGTATTCGCCATTTGACCTTTATATGTTACGGTGTCATCTGCTGACGTTTGAATTGACCTGAAATTTCCTCCTAAAACTGAAAAATACACTAACTGCAGATATAGGTCTGCTACAAATTCATGTTGGAATTTGTCGCATTCGTTAAGGGCATTTGGGTTCACAAGGCTGCGCTAGATAAACAAATTACAAAGCAGTGGATGTGTACGAGGGCTATGGCAGTATCAAGGAGTCACGAGTCGTTGTAGTAGAAAATTGTGCTTTCGGTGAAGCGCTCTGAACGTGTGTCATATTGTCTGCAAGATCCCACGTGTCTGAGCAAAATTGCATAGAAGATGGAACTGCTTCCCTACCTTCTTCTGTTCTGCTTGGCATCTGCTAGACCCAGTGAGTCTGTTAATAATAAAAATAATATGATTAGATGTTAAAAAAATCAGCATTGTGCGTTTTAAATTTGAACTTTAATATAATACGCAATATTACCTTATATTTCGGAACGAACTCTATGTAATTGCAACATCTTTGCAATAGAAAAAATTGTGCTTAAGCTTGTGCTTCAGCCATGTTATTACAAGTTTAACCTTGCTTTTTGTGTAATATAGTCCAGCATTAAAATGTGGGAACATTTTTCGTCATGAGCATATGCTGATTTTTATGTACCCTCACTTAATTTCCCCAAATAAGCGTCTTTTTAACAATGCTTAATTGTGGGTCGATAATGGGCAAGAGTATGATTTTTATTTGTTTAGATACTTATGTTTTTCGAGGTTCCCCATTTGTGGCACGAGAGGAATTACTTTGTAGCAGGACTAAATCGATTTAAAATTATAGCAGCATGCAAAGCGGAGAATTCACGCAAAAAGTGAAAGTACTAAGCTAAGTTACAAAATTTTGTTGAGGTTTAGCTCTTGTTAACCCTAGTTGAATTTTTATAGCAATGGCGGAATCCTATTTTGCCTAATACTTTATTCCCCTATCACGCCCTATCAGTGCAAGGTGCTACATTATTGGGGACACTTAAGCTCATCCATTAAGAGTATGATGCGAGAGCGTAAGCTACCAGCTCACATATGAATGAGAAGGGTTCAATGCTGCTGAACTGAATGTGGAGCGAAAGCATTAGCTGCCGGTGACCGTGCCTTCTTCATCTTCTTCGTCTTCTCCTTCGGCTTTATCTTTTTCATCTTCGTCCTCATCTTCTTCTTTTTCGTTTTAGTCATCTTATTCGTCTTCTTCTTTGTCGTCTTAGTTTTCGTCTCCTTCTTCGTCTTCTTCGCAGCTGTTCCAGGTCAAATGTTGCCCTTCGCGGGAACACGCGACAGGCCGAAACCTGGCGCAGTATTGCTATCGCAGTAAAAAAAGAGAAATCATCACAATAATTGAACAGGAACAGTCGTACAACACTGTGAGACTGTGCGGCAAACTTTTTAGTCATTGAGCAGCGAACGTACTCTAGGCTGATTCCAGTTTGCCACTTTGCGCGGAAATAAGGAATAATTTTTTACTGCGTCATAACACTGAAATGTAGTTTTTCCTACATTGAGCAGTGCAAAAAGAATAAAACCGAGCTTAATTTTACATGCTGCTGTTGAGATGGCCATATATTGATTCTAAACAAAAACTCTAAAGTAGGTATACTGGTCGTTTTCGTTGCCTTGGCTTTTGTACCAGGTGGTTTTTACTAAATGACATTGGCCATTATTGATCTGTCATCTGTCACAGAATTGTACTGCATTTCTAGCTTCTTGCCGAGATCTACCTGATTTTCACTGTAGGTAATAACACTGTATAAGATAATATCATCAGCGTATAGTCGCATCTTGCATTTTGCTCCATCACCAATATCATTTATCAAGATCTAAACGACCAACCAGTCCAATACAGAGCCCTAAGAAACATAGATGCAGCTGCAATATTGCCAAAGGGCGTTTTTGAACCAGCGCACTGATGTCGACATTTCGATTATGGTTGCATTCAATCTCAAAGAACTCATTTTTAGAGCAACCTGTAAATCTATAATTCTTCTCGGCAACGCGATTTTATTGACGGCTTTGGGAAAGTACTGAAACGCTGCAATATTTTGACGACATGCAATAACTGGTAACGCAAAATTATAAACGGTGACTGCTATTTTGTTGTGTTAGAGGAGCCGAGCCTGTAGCAGTATTTAGTGCCGGACAGGAGTGGCTGTACAATACTCTTAAATTACGTTCTCAGATTTTAGAGAGATGTTTTAAGAGCTATGGGGAGGCTTTTAGAATAATATTGCCACCTGGTGTCCCTATGTTCTTGCTGCGCCTGAAAGAGGACACTGAAGTAGGCTCGCGCGCTGTGTTCGGAACGTTGCTTTATCCTACAACTTAGCCTTGTCGTTCAAGTCTTGTCCTGTAGTCCGCGACATATTTTGGGGTCGGCGCAAGGTATCGATCTTAGTATATGTCCCGCACGCCACCGCACGTCCAGGATTGTGGTCCTGTGCCAGTCGACACTCCTGTGCACTGCGCTAGCTGGATGACCCTAGGCCTACCACTGGAGTACGGGCCGTTGGAATTCACCACCGCAGCCTACCCTCCAACTGTTATGCAAGCTCCAACATATAACACGCTCAGGACCCACGACTATATAAGCCTTTCCATGGCAGTCAGAATGAGGTGTCGAAGACTGGCTCGTCCAGTTTAAACGAGTCAGCCTGTTTAATCAGAAGGACTTTGCCGCGAAGCTAAGGAACGTCTTCAGCCTAGAAGATAGCGCTCGTATTGCTACGAGAATCACAAAGGCGCCCCAACATTGTGGCGCGAGTTCTGCCGCTGCATCCTGGACACCTACACCAGCCTGGAACGCCGAAAACGAGTGGAAAGGGCTTTGCACTCTCGCATGCAGATGCCGCACGAGACTATAACGAGATATATATGTAGAACGAGATATATATGTACATGCAGGACATGACCAGGCTGTTCCGACAATCTGACCCGGTCATGCCCGAAGAGAAAAAGGTACGCCATCTCATGCGCAACGTTAAGAAGCAACCGTTCGTTGGCCTCGTGCGCAATCCGCCGACCACGGTTGGCGAGATTCTTACGGAGGCAATCACAATGGAAAGGATGCTCCAGCCGCGGTCTACGACCTACGACAAGCCGGCACTCGCCACCGGACTCACAGAGCCCCGGCTACTCCTGATCTTCTACGCGACATCAACCGCTCCATTTTGCGAGAAGTGCTCCAGATTCTTTTCGGTGCTCCCCAGCCGACGGTCGGCTGCGTCGCTAGTATCCTCCGAGAAGAGCTTCAGCAAGCATTTCGGCCTTCGGTACCGTCTGCTGACCCGCCATCTTTTCCCACCGAGTTTTGTCGGCCAGCGTATGCAGACATTTTGCGACGTCCTCCAACTGATTCCACACGATTACCGCCACCCGACCAAGGCTCACTGTATTCAGCCCACCCTGAGCCGTACATCGACAACCGCCGGCCACCCCAGCGAAAGGCATATATGTGGCGTGTCCCAAATCGGCAGCGCCTGTGCTTCCACTGCGGAGAACCAGGTCACCTGTATCGGCAGTGCCCACATCGAAAACTGAGAATGAAGGGTATCCCCACCGACATGCGTCGCCCTCCATTAGGCCAACGACCCCTGGATATTGAGGACTACGTAGCCCAGCAGTCCATGGCGCCACCGTTTCGGCGACAGTCACGATCTTCGTCTCCACGCCGACCATCCTCGCAGCGCCGCTCCTCCTGGATGATGCAGCGACGGTCGTCTAGTCTGCGTCGGGAAAACTAAAGACAGCGACTCCCGACAACGCGACTTGTGAGTGACCGCGACTTGACGGCCCCGACGACAGTTCGTACACATGAAGATAGACTTTCGCTGGATATACCCGTGGTCCTCGACGGCTATACGGTTAGCGCATTGGTAGACACTGGTGCTGATTTTTCGATTTTAAGCGGGAAGCTAGCGGCGCTTCTAAAAAACGTAATGACGCCATGGTCTGGCACGCAGATTCACACCGCTGGCGCGCATGTCGTAACTCCGAGTGGTCAGTGCACAGCGAGTGTCCAAATTCGTAACTCCACGTTTGTTGTCAGCTGCCTTGTGATACCTGACTGCTCCCTCGACTGTATCCTAAGTGTAGACTTTCTCCGAGAGTATGGGGCCATTTTCGATCTCCGGAAGGGTACCGTGACCTTTTCGACCAAGAAAGCTGATGATACTGACACCGCGGATCACGAACGCAACGCCCCTCTTCGAATTTCTGCCGAGAGCGTTTCTATTCCGCCAAGTTCCAGTGTTTTTGTAACTGTTAACTGCGTGCACTACGTGACGAAACGGCGGTCGCTGAGGACAACCAGTCCCTTTTTCTCACCCACGGCATCACCTCGGCGCGGAGCCTCATCCACATCCGCAACGGCCAATCTGAGCTCCTGGTGACTAACTTCACGAACGAACCCCGTCATCTTTTCCGCGCTACCGCAATCGCATTCGCCGACTCCTTAGCGGACGTTTCTGAATGTTTTACGTTCGGAGACGTTGAAAATGTGCCCCCATCCGTTGATTGGTTTGATATTAGTACAGATCGCTCAGAAACACAGCAGCGCGAACTGCGTTCTCTCCTCCTGGACTTGTTTCGCAACCTCATCGACAATTCGGCAAACGTCTCTTATAAAGCACCGCATAATTACTCCCGACGATGCCCGCTCTGTACACCAGCAGCCGGCTGTACCGCATCTCAAGGACGGAACGTGAAGCGATTCGAAAACAGGTTCAGGAGATGCTTCTTGACGGTGTCATCCAACCCTTCAACAGTCCTTGGTCGTCCCCTGTTCATGCTGGTAAAAAAACATAATGGCACCCTCCGCTTCTGTGTTCATTATCCAAAGTTGAACGACATCACTAATAAAAAAGACGTCTACCCGTTGCCTCCTATCGACGGTTCACCCGAGAAGCTTCGTCGCGCCCAGTACTTCTCCTTCATTGTCTTGAAGAGTGGGTACTGCAAGATTGAGGTCGATGAGCGGGACCGCGAAAAAAACAGATTTTTCACCCCAGGTGGACTGTACGAGTTCAAAGTGCAGCCATTCGGCCTATGTTAAGTGCCGGCTACTTTTCAGCGCATGAGGGACACCGTTCTCGCTGGCTTCAAATGGCAAATCTGTTTATTTTATCTCGACGACGTTGTCGTGTTCTCTGAAACGTTTGGAGAACATCTCGAACGCCTGCGCGCAATATTAGATGTCCACCGGTCAGCTGACGTGACGCGCAAGCCCGAGAAGTGCCCCTTTGGCTACAAAAAGTGGAAGTTTCTTGGTCATCTTGTGAGTGCCGCAGGCGTTAGGCCAGACCCCGACAAGACTGCCGCTGTCGCCAAATTTCCCATTCTTGCCACGAAGAGGAGTTTGTAACGTCTCCTGGGTCTGTGTGCGTACTACTGCCACTTCATCGCCGACTTTTCCAAGATAGCCGCAACCCGCACCCGCCTCGCGCGGGATGATACACAGTTCGTGTGGGCCGCCGAGCTACAGGAGGCTTTTGCGGAGCTGCGCAGACGACTGCAAACTACCCCTGTTCTTGCGCACTTTGATGAATACGCTACCATCGAAGTCCACACCGACGCCAGCAACATCGGCCTTGGCGCTGTACTCGTTCAGCATTAAGCTGACGCGGAAAGGGTCACTGCGTATGCCAGCCGCACGCTCTGCCGCGCTGAAACGAACTATTCCACTACGGAAAAGGAATGCCTCGTGGTTATGTGGGCAACTATGAAATTTAGGCCTTACCTCTATCTATGGCCGCGCGTTTAAAGTCTTTACTGACCGCCATTTTTTCTGTTGGCTGGCCAATCTTCGCTACTCATCGGGGCGCCTAGCACGACGGAGTCTTCGCCTCCGAGAATTTGATTACTCCATTGTGTACAAATCTGACCAGAAGCACGAAGATGCTGACGCGCTCTCGCAAACACCCGTCGGATTTGTCGATAACGTCACGGATGAAAGAGGTTTTCTTGGACTAGTGAATGCCTTAGACATAAACGCCCAATAGCGAGCTGACCCTGACCTTCGACCTGTAATTGACCACCTGATGGGTCGCGCTGCTGACGTCCCCCGCCTATTTGGAAGGAACCTGTCTGCATTCTGCCTTCGTAATGGCGTTTTATTCACGAAAAACTCCAGCACTGCTGACCGAGCGCACCCCCTCGTTGTGCCGACCGACCTTCGCGCCGATATCCATTCTGCTTGCCACGATGAGCCCACCTCCAGCCACTTGGGCTCTGCACGCACTCGCTCGAGTTCGTCAAGACTATTATTGGCCTAAAGTTTCCAACGCCGTCCATGGCTACGTCAGAGGCTGCCACCAGTGTCAACTGTGTCAACGTCCAAAGGTGTCAACGTCCAAAGAAGTCCGCGGATTTGCTCCAACCTATTATTCCACCTCGGATGCCGTTTGGCCAAGTCGGCATCGACCTTCTGGACCCATTTTCGCTGTCATCGACAGGTAACAAATGGAGTATAGTCGCGACCGACTATCTCACACGGTATGCGGAAACCAAGGCAGTGCAGCGTGGTACATCAATTGGGAACGCTAAGTTCTTTATGCACCAATTGTGTTGCGTCATGGGGCACTGTCCCTAGTCGTCACCGGTCGAGGCACCACGTTAGAGCTTAGTCATACCAGCCACCGAAAAACTACTGCATATCATCCGCAGATGAATGGTCTAACGGAGAGACTCAACAAAGCCATCGCCGAAGGACCGCAATGTACATAGACTCGCAGCACAAAACTTGGGATGAGATTTTCCCCTACATCCCATATGCCTACAACACGGCCACGCAAGAGACGACGCGTTTCACACCCTTTCGCCTAGTCTACGAACGTGACATTCAGACGATGTTAGATGCCATGCTTCCCTGCTGCACAGATTATCATCCACTCACGCCAGACGCCAAGCAGTTTTCTCAGCGCACTGAGGAAGCACGTCAACTTGCCCACATTCACATTCAGCAACAGCAGGGAACGGATGCACGCCGCTAGTAACTCCGTCATCGACAGGTCACATACCATCCTGGAGAGAAAGTTTGATGTGGACCCCGGTGCCTCGGCGTGGCTTGTGTGACAAACTGATTTCGCGTTACTTCGAATCTTACGAAGTTCTGCGCCGTGTCACTGAAGTTACATACGAGTTCTTCCAGCGGGTACTGTGAAGCCCTCGCGTCGGCAACCTCGCTCCGAGGTTGTGTGCGTTGTCCGCATGAAGCGCTATTTCACACGGTAGTGTGCTATGCGCTTGTTTCGTTGTCGCGTAGGACACCTTACCCCGCCTCCGTTATCTATTCTGCCCATGTGCTGATCTTTGTTTTAGCTTGCATTACCCATCACTCGCGCTCCGTCTCTGATTTCTTTTTTAAGAGGGGGAGTAATGCCCTCTGGTGTCCCTATGTTCTTGCTGCGCCTGGAAGAAGAGGACACTGAAGTCGGCTCACGCGATGTGTTCGGAACGCTGCCAGCCCCTACAGCTTAGCCCTGTCGTTCACGTCTTGCCCTGTTGTCCGTGACAATATAGTTTTTCGAGCTCTAAAATATAGTTTAATATGAATGTCCTCAATCGGAATCAACAATTCGAATAGAAAAAAGGGAAGGGTCAGCCATTATTGATTGTGAGGACGGGTTTAACTACACATTCAAAGCAACCAATACAGAAGTGCCAGTATTAAGCAAGGTTTCTCGGATGGACATTTTCTACGTGATGTATCTTCAACTATAGGGAATCTAAAAAATAATTATTGCAATCATAATAGAGCAAAAAATTTAAGCCCTAATTTTTGTCTTCACAGGTAGGCATGCATTTACCGCCAAAGAAACCCTTATTTGAATCGAAACTCTATAATGAAAAAGTTACTCCGCGGTTTTGACTTCGGAGTTCAGCAGTTCATGAAACATTATAGCATAATTTAAGGGTACAAAAGCACGTACTACAAACGTAGCATACATTACAAAACAAATTTATTTTTTGGTAATTGGTTTGAATTATATATAAAGCCAGCAATAAGTATTATCACCATAACATTTCAGAAACGCAAAGCGTTTTTGATGTGCCAAAATTTGAAGGACCTATCGAAGGCAAGGTACGCATAAATAAATACTTAGCCGTTTGTGGCAGAACCAACGCAGACAGGGACGCAAATCTTCCTCTTCAAAATAGTTCTAAATTGTATTGAGATGCCGACTTTTTTTTCTGGCTCATCTTTGGTTCATTTGTTGTGTACTGCTCCGAGACGCATGATGGGTGCCTTGGGACTCATATTGTTACAGCCGCAAAGAAGATGAGGCGCAAGGTGCTGTGGAGGAGAACGATGTTTGTTGGTAGGTGGCGCACAGAGCGTTAGAGACTGGGAGCTGACAAGTATTTTTGTTCTCAGTAATTAAACTTTCAGCAAGCCCATGCACCAACCTCCACCATCACTGACAGTGAACAGGCTTTGTTCAAAATTTTAATCTCAATTGTACGCAATGGAATATCAGAAACTGAAATCACCGAATCTCCCTTTTGGGTATGCGCCATTTATGACGACAGCGACAGCTGACAAGGCGTCTCTGACACCCTGATTTTCGTGAAGGCGTTCGAGCGTGCAAGTTTGTGGAGGCTTGTTGCTATGACCTCGTCAATAACGGATCTACCGCTAGGCCCTCGCCGCAGTCGACGACTTGCCAGTTTGCCACCTTCCATGCCAGAGATGGCATTGGACGGAGACTCAACGCCCAGGTCAGCATCCAGCTCTTTCTGGCCGCATTACCGCGAGCCCCACAAATTTACGGGTACCGCAGCACAAGACGTGGACGAATGGTTGACGTACTACCAACAAGTCAGCCGGTATCATAAGTGGGACGCGAGCGTACAGCTTGGCAACGTGGAGTTCGTGCTCACAGACAGGGTTCTTTGTGTGAAAACCACGAAGACATTTTCACATCCTGGGCACACTTTGTAGAAGAGCTGTGCAAGTGCTTTTGTAACTCCGCAGCGAAAATAAAGCGAGCCGAGCAGGCACTGGCTCTACGGGCACAGCTTCCAGGAGAGATCCTAAAGATCTGCAAAGTTGTCTCTCCTCGCATGCCCGACGATGAAACCAACTGGCAGGTTTTTGCCACGATATCTATACCTACCTTATCAGCGAGCAAAACCTGTCATCAGTCTCAAACCTGATTTAGCATTGCCGCACGTTTTAGAACCTTAAGATGCGGCGACGTATACGCCGAAATTTCGTCGCTTGTCTACTCTACCAGCAGTGGCAGCCTTTGACTCCACTTCTGCCAGCGATCCTGCCGCTACTATTCGTCGAATTGTACGTGACAAGTTAATCCGCTGGCAGCATCGAACTTGCTGCCCCAAAGCCATGCTCATATTCGATGGCTTCGCCTCAACCCTTGTCTGTCAACGCAGCGTACTACGAAAGGCACCCGGTGCCTCAGCTCTCTCTACACTCGCGACAACACAGCACCCATAGATCTCTGCGCGAACCACCTGTGCGTTCTAGTGAGCCGCCGCCGGTCATCTATGAGAAAGAAGTACGACGTGATGCCTTCCCTAGAGACCCCAACACCGCCAATGTTTTACAGAGGTAGCCTTCTGTTCGTCCGCCTTTGGTGTGGCCCCGGTGTGGTAATCCTGGCCACATCTCGCGGTTTTGCCACCGCCGCCGCTCGCCTCGCTATGGTTCCACGATCTACACTGCACGACCCGTCCCAGTCGAAACAAACTGCAAAGCCGTGTGAAGAATACGACAAAATATTCTGTAGTTCTGTCGTAAATGTCAGATTTGTCTGTATTTCTGTAGTGCTTTTCTGTAGTTCTGTAGCATATTTCTGGTGCCTGTAGGTACGCAGCTCTTTTCTGTTGTAATTACAGAAATTTCTGATGTTACTATAGAACGTTCTGTTGTCACAACAGGTTTTCGACAAAACTCGCCCAGAAATTTTAAAGGCTGCCCTTTGACAATAGACTGAAGGACCCCAGTCGGAAAAAAAACTAAAGAAAACTGTCTGTAGTTTTTTCCAACTGGGGTTGATCAGCCTCTTGCCAACGGGCAGCCTTCAAAAGCCCAATCGCTGCACCGGACCACTGGCACGCCAGCTTGAGGAACCCTTCTTCTGCGTCAGATCGCAGCATGATCCCTCCTCCGCTATCCCTAACACGCCGATCGCCGTCACCATGCCGGAGGTCCTTATCACCTCATGCGGAAAACTAGCGAGCACATCAGTATGGAGGTGAGGACGTCTGCTGAGCACCGATATATATCTCCCCTTGTTTTAATGCTTAAGAACAAATCTAACGTCTCCGTCGATACTGTTTCTACATCAGCTGTTGTCGATGCCTGGGAAAATGTTTCAGTTATGAGTTTAGGATTTAAGCAGTTGCTAGGGCGCAAATTGATGTTTCAGTGTGCCCCTAAATCGACGTTCTCTGGAGTGAGTGGTGAATTGTTACGGCCTTTGGGAGTGTGTAGTGTGGACGACACACTGGATGAATCAGTTTTTCCAAGCGGAATTTATATTTAATGCCAGCTCCACCCATGACATAATTTTAGGGCTGGATTTTTTAAAAATGTGTGGCGCTACAGTTGACTGTCGTAATGTGGTGGTTTATTTCGAGCCTATCTTCGTGCCTGGCCTCTTGGAAAGTTCGGGCAATGCGGACGTTTTGTTTAACGTGCTCCAAAACGCAGTCGAGCCATCGCGGACTGCAGTGCGCGTACCAGTTTCCTCATCGCCTAGCAGTTGCGACACGTTTGAGGCTGTAGTACAACCTAATTATTAGGCATGTGTGAAGGAGAATGTCCTTGTACTTCAATTTCTGGTCTCTATAGTGAACGGCCTCGCCTGGTTATGAACAATTCCTTCCCTCAACTCAGCGTTCTTCCAGTTGGCTTGAAACTTGCCTCCTGTGGCCATGATATGCCCTCCGCATTGGCACAGGTCGGAGTCGCTCCAGCCAACCCTATTCCGAAGGCTGTGGTAGCAACATCCACAATTACTCGCAATGTCAACAGCAGCCTCAGTGCCCCTCAGCGCCAGGCCCTGGCGGACTTTCTGCTTCATTACGCATCTGTTTTCTACGTCGACCAGCCCACTGGACCGTCTTATATTCCTACGCGACAGCCTGCTGTGGAAGAACTATTCTGCAGTGTGCCCACGACTATTGTAATTCCTAAAAGCCTCTATTCATCTGTTTTGCGCGTATTGCACGAGGACCCCACGTCTGGTCATCTCAGATTGGCTCGAGCGCTCCGCCGTGCTCAAACACGGTTTTATTGGCCTAAGATGAGATCTACCAATGAACGCTACATGGCTAGTTGTACGCAGTGCAGGCGCCACAAAATTCCTACAGTTGCTACTGCTGGTTTTCTGCACCCTGTACCGCCTCTGAGTGCACCGCAAGTCAGCATTGACCAGCAGGGTTCATTTCTAAATTCTTGCTTTGGCAATCGCTGAATTGTTTGCGCCGATTATATGACTGGGTACTGCGAAACGGCCGCTATAGCATCGGTTACAGCCTATCAGGGGTGTATGTTTCTGCTGCGCTCGGGCACCTTACGCCACGGGCCACCGCGGGTAATTAAAAGTGACCGCGGTATCAGTGCACTGCAGATGTCGTCGGAAAACTCCTGCGTCTCTGCGCAGCAACATTTCGAAACTCGACGCCCTATCACAAGCAAACAAACGGCTTTGTGCGCATAAACCGAACGTTGACCAATATGCTGTCAACGTACTTGGCCGCGGATCCACTGGAACAACCTCCTTCCTTTTGTAACCTGCGCTTTTAACACTGGGACCCATGAAACAACAGTTTACAGCCCTTTCTTTCTTCAATACGCCCGTCCACCGTGCCATACATTGAATAAAATCTCGCCATTCTCAGTCTGCGATCATCTCTGCATTGCAGGGACGCCATGCCTCGCCGCAGAATCTCGGTGAATTGCCTGCTTGCGGACTGTAGCTTCTCAAGAACGCCTCGGGGCACGTTGCGATGAGCACCGTGGACATGTTATCTACGCTCCGAGTCATTTTGTCTGGCTTTAGTGACCGCTTCACAGGTGTGGCCTTCGCTAGAAACTGTTGGGGCACTACGATGGACCTTACGTCGTTTTAACACCCCTCGGTGATGTCACCTACGTGATTGCGCGTGCAACTGCGACAGGTCACCATTTGTCGAAGACAGAACTTTCTGATGTTGCGCGCTTAAAGCCGTGGAACTTGCGTGAGGCAGTAACTCGCCCAGTGGGCTTCGGCTGTGCAGGGGGAAATTGTAACAGCTGCAAAGAAGATGAGGCGCTAAGCGATGTGGAGAAGAACGACGTTTGTTGGTGGGGCGCACGAACAGCCTGGGAAGCTGGTAGGTCACAAGGCGTCTCTGACACCCGGATCTTCGTGAAAGCCTTCGAGCGTAAAAATATATATGAGCTGAATAATTTAGAATTGCATTATTCACCAATTAGAAATTTCGGTTTCACTTTGTCAGCATCGTGCGGGTATTTGAAGCCAGAACCCGGAAAGAGCAGCAACATTAGCCACGTGAGTCCAAGTATCGTGCACGAGGGATCGGCTGTTATACCATCTGCTCGAGTACATTTGATGCGCGCGCCAACACCTTGCGAAAACCGGCCAATTACATGTGTCGGTGCAATGATATGCTGGTAAACGGCGAGCGAGCGACGACAGCACTGTTTTCCATACACAGCGGTTTGCTCGTGCAGCTCTCAGGACTTGTAATTTTTTCTTTGTTACATATCACAACATCGATTCCAGGCTCATATCTTGTCGGTGGCCGATAGCCGCCTGACCAAATAAGTCGGCCGATCTCCTGTTCACATTTCGATGGCACGATGCCTCACTGTCAACATCCAGCGCTATCTGTCGCTTTTCACTTCAGCCTCTCGCCCCCCCCCCCCCCTATCCACCCCCACAACGGCGCCCCGATATTGCTCTGAGTCCACTGGATGTTGATTTCCTTGTCTGCTGTTCGCTTTTCTCTGCTGAATTGTTATTAGGCCACCCTCGTGCTGACAATATGAATTGTTAAAGATAATGCCACACGACTATAGACCGAGGAGCGTCCACTCGCTTCCGCCTCAGCACTGCTTATACAGGTTCTCCAAACAAAGAGTTTAAGAATAAAACATTTGAGCTAGGCCAGCAAAACCACCTGTGTACAGCTGCCAGCCATCTGGCGTACCATAGGCAATTTTTTGTTTTGCAACTTAATAGCAATTAAGATATTTTTCTAATTTACTAATCATTGCCTCCGGACAACAGATGTGATTTGCAGTGTAGGAGAGCATCTTCTAAAACCCCCCATTCCATCTATTTCCGATAAAGAAAGCCTCACGTGTATCGTTTTTCCAACCACTAAAGGGAGCCCGCGAAGTACAAAAAATATTAAGTGACTGGCGCATTCGTGCGCCACAATTGGGGTGCTCTCAATCACGGTCTGAGTGAACTAAATTAGCTGCGGCCGTGACTCGACGGCCCAGTCCCAGCGGCAGGCTGATATGTTGGCGTTGGTTGCAGCAGGCACGATGAGCCGTCGCCACCGAGATCTTGGCAAGGCCTGCGCACCCCAGCAGCCTACGTCTCTACAGGCGGAGGGTGATAAAGTACCAGAAAATGAAGGTGCGAGCACGAATCTGAGTCGAGTCGCATGATGTCATCTCGCCCCTTTACCCAAGCATGTACGCGCAGATTCAGTGGCTGATACCTTATCGCTCATCCGCTTGTCGTGACGTTCGCTGATGGGAGAGAAGGTGATGCAAAGGCTTGTTAGAATCTCAATGGTGTCCGGTGAGCCCGTTCCGATTTGCGTCGTCACACGCGCCGACTGCGTGAAGCGGTTGAAGAACCATCGCAGGCACATCGGCGTGCCGCTCAACGGGGTCGTGGAGCCAATGCTGGAGCTGATTTCGTTCACTGAAAGCCAGGTTGAGAGCAGCACAATCGTAGCGCAAGAATACGCCAGTCACGTGATATTTTTTTGTATTTCGCAGGCTTTCTTTAAGGTTTTCTTTAACGGGAGGCTTTCTCTATCAGAAACAATTGGAATGGAGGTTTTAGATGATGCTCTCCAACTCTGCAAATCAGATTGACGTCTAAAGGAAATAGTATATTATAAAATTATCTTAATTACCAATTAGTTAATTGCAAACAAAATTGCCTGTGGTGCACCAGACGGCTGGCAGCTGTACCGTATTTGGGTTTGCTCGGTACGGTGGCTCCGCAAGAGCGAAAACGACAGAAGAGACGAAGAAAGCGGACTGTTACGACTAGCATCTACCGCCCCCAGAGGCAGCGCAAACGGGTTCAGGTGTGCAGAGACTCAAATAGGACAGATACTGCGCCTTTCCCTCCCTGTGAACCAATTATTATTATTATTATTATTATTATTATTATTATTATTATTATTATTATTATTATTATTGTAGCAC
>JAJIZL010028138.1:183536-214627 GCA_023969395.1 Amblyomma maculatum | reverse complement strand
GGCCCCGGTGGGCCCGATGTAGGCAATGCAGGACAGCCCCGGTGGGCTCAATGTGGGTGCTGCAAGAGGGGCCGACGTAGGCCCGAAGGGGGCTGTCGACAAAGCCCCAATGGGCCCCACTAGGGCCCGATGCAGGCAGCCTTTGCGGGGCTGCCCACATTTTTCCGCTTTGCGGGGCTGCCCACATTTTTCTGGCATTGTTAAAAGGGCACATCCCGCCAACTTCCCGCGATGGTCCTACTTTGGACAGATTCGGGCAGCCGCTTTGGAGGGACATTTTTTTTATTTCAGTTAGCGACTCAGATATTGACATAGGACCAATGCGGGTTCAATAGCGCTAGCCGCACTTGGGCTTGCCCACATTATTCTCATAGGGGTCCGACGCAGGAAATTGATGGAAAGCCCTAGTCCAAGTTTTCCCAACCAGTATTTATGCACAAAATGAAGTAATCATTTTATACATGTCTGCACTTTCTAAACAGCCACAATATTAAATTTTACAATAATTCATAACATTCATCTAGCTGAAATGACTTCATGTACATCTTGTTCAGGCTAAGGAGGTGTGTGTTCTGAACAGTAATATTGTGCTGAGAGTTGCAGGCTGTCCAAAGCAACAACATAAGAGGCAACAATTAGCAATCAGTTTGTTTTAGTATTTGTAGCGCAATTTGCATGAGCGCGAGAACTAAAGCCATGAAATTTCTAATTGACTAAACATTTCAACAACTGTTATACAAATCATGTATAATAGTAATTTAGGGCAACATCTAATGCAAACAAAGGTTGGAAACAATGATTACGCAATTGCACGCACGCCTTCTAGCCCCATTACGGCCGATGTGGGACCTACAGCGGTTTTGTGTGGGCAGCCCCAATTGGGCTGGGTGTTGGTTTTGAACCTAAAGGCCACTTGCTGTTGCACGTGCCTTCCAATTCCCCACAAGGGACCAATTTTGGTATCATGCGGGCCCTCCCGCCTTCCAGCCCCATTACGGCCCATGTGGGATATAAAGCAGTTTTATGTGGGCAGCCCCAATTGGGCTGGACGTTGTTTTTGAACCTAGAGCCCACCTGCTGTTGCACGGGCCTTCAAAGTCCCCACAAAGGACCGATTTTGGTACCATGCGAGCACACCCGCCTTCCAGCCCCTATACAGCCTATGTGGGACCTAAAGCGGTTTAGCTAAGGCAGCCTCATTTGGGCTTTATGAGGGCTTGCCCAAATGGAGCCCTTATTCATATTTCACCTGCCCTCAAGTAACCTACAAGGGGCCGAGTGGGGCAGCATGTGGGTATGTCCGTTTTCTTGCCCCACTATGGCCGATGTTGGTCCCACAAAGATTTATTGGGGGCGGCCTCATTTCGGATCTATGAGGGCTTTCCCATAAAAAGCCCACATTTAGGTTGGATTGCCCTCAAGTATCCGGCAAGGGACCCTTGTGGTCTGGATGCAGGAATGTGCTCTGCATTAGCCCAAGAAACGCCGCTAAGGGACCCATGCAGGAGCAGCAGGGGCAAGCCCAAATGGGGCTTGCCCACTTTTGCCCCATCGGGGACCGATGCAGGTTTTATGATGGTTGCCCCCCCAGTCCCACTTGCCTACATTGGACCTACTGAGGTCCCACATTATGTGCTACCTGGGCGTATACAAGTGGTCTCTCTGGCCTATCTCAAATGTTTTATTTTTCAACTCTTGGCTAAATTTAGCTTGGACACCCTGTGTTTATATATATATATATCTTGTTAAGGGAAAGTACCAGTGGTAAACGCTAGTGCACTGTTAGACGCACACGAGCACCGCACACCACAGAACGAAGTCAGCTAGGCCTGAGCGTCGTCTTCTTCCCTACTTCACATCAGCACGTCGTCTTCGTCTCCATACTGTGCTCCGTAACAGTACTCCCCACGCCGAAGAAGCACCGTCCCGGTGCGTCCCACACAGGAGAAGTCGAATGATATGGTTTTAGATGGGCAGCATGCACGAGTTCTGGATGAGGGGTTGTGGAATGATTCCTGGGCTGTAAATGGGTGATCTCATAGGTGACATCGGTGACTTGCCCAAAACGAAGAGCCCACGTAACGAGGCAAAAGTTTCTTACACATACCTACACGGCGAGCCGGGTGCCAAAGAAGTACGACGGAACCTGGAGGATAGTGAATGTCTCGGTGATGAAGGTCATGACGATGTTTTTGAAAGCGCTGAGACGCTCCAAGACGCTCTCGAACAATGTGGCGGGCGGCATCAACGCGGGCGATGGCATCCGAAGCGTAGCTGCAGGAAGAGTCGTCAAGAGGCAGCAAGGTGTCGAATGGGAGTAAAGGGTCACGGCCGAAGAGTAGATAAAAGGGAAAGTATCTGGCGGTATCATGGCGTGAGGAGTTATAGGCGAACGTGACGAAAGGTAAGGAGACGTCCCAGTTACGATGGTGATCGGACGCATACATAGACAGCATGTCGGTCAGTGTGCGATTGAGGCGCTCAGTAAGATTGTTAGTTTGCGGATGGTAGGCCGTGGTGAACTGGTGACGAGTAGCGCATGAGCGGAGAAGGTCATGAACCACTTGAGAGAGGAAACAGCGGCCACGATCTGTGAGCAGTTGACGTGGAGCGCCATGAATCAAGATGACATCATGCAGAAGAAAGTCGGCAACGTCGGAGGCGCAGCTGGTGGGGATAGCCCTGGTTACAGCATATCGGGTGGTATAATCAGTCGCCACAGCAATCCATTTGTTTCCAAAAGTTGATGTTGGAAAAGGCCCAAGAAGATCGAGGCCCACACGAGAAAACGGCTCCGTCGACACTGGAATTGGTTGCAGGGGCCCACTAGGTTGAAGCGAGGGTATCTTACTGCGCTGACACAGCTCACAAGCGGCGACGTAGCGACGGACAGAGCGGTAGAGACCAGGCCAGAAAAATCTGCGTCGCACACTATCATACGTGCGTGATACTCCCAAGTGTCTTGCTGCAGGAACGTCCTGAAGTTGGGCGAGGACACTAGAGCGCAGATGAGCCGGAACGACCAGTAAAAGGTCCGCGCCATCTGGACGCATATTGCGTCTGTATAATGTCTCATTATGGAGTACAAACATACTGGCGGAAGGATCAGGGACGTTGCGCAGCTCGTCAATAATTGGTTGCAGGGAAGGATCACGACGTTGTTCGGAGCCGATATTGATAAAGTCCGAGATGGACAAAACGTAGTCGTCAGCAGTATGGTCGGACAAATCGGGACGATCTACGGGATGGCGGGACAGGCAGTCAGCGTCTTGGTGTGTGGTCGGACGTGTACACGACAGTAAATTCATACTCTTGTATTCGTAAGGCCCAGAGACCTAAGCGGCCAGTGGACTCCTTTAGTGAAGACAGCCAACACAAATCATGATGATCAGTCACTACACAGAAGGACCGCCCAAACAAATAAGGCCGGAATTTGGTCTGCGCCCAAACGAGTACAAGGCATTCTTGCTTTTGTAAAGAAGACAAAGAACAGAAAACGCTGCGGCATCGCCATCACCATCGCTTGTCTCCGGCGCCCATCTCGCTCGCGCTGAAGCTGTGCCCTGCGGCTGGTAATTCGATCCCTTGTGCCCAAAGTACTGCCAGCGCTAGACGTTCCAACCAACCATTAAATCCACATTTCACTTGGTGGAGGTCAATCTGAAGTTCCCTGTACCCATCTCGCCCTGGAACTTCGCAGCAGAACATTGACTACCCCAATGACGGAGCCGACTTCATCGCACCTGCCTCCGCCCGTCACCTGCACAGGTGCGCTCCGTCAACGGGACCCGGCTACCTTCAGCGGAAGCAGCGATGACGACGTCGACGATTGGCTGACCACTTACGAACGGGTCAGCCGTCACAATAACTGGGACGACAACCGTAAGCTCAACAATGTCATTTTTTACTTGAGCGACGTCGCTAATCTGTGGTTTCGAAACCACGAGTCGGACTTTTCCACCTGGGCGAATTTCAAGACTAAATTTTCTGTCTTTGGCCGCCCCGCCGTCCGAAAACTCCGCGCGGAACAGCGTCTTCGATCGCGACTACAGCTGCCCGGTGAAACGTTCACCAGTTATATTGAGGACATTGTTGATTTGTGTCGCCGCGTTGACCCGACCATGACCGAGGCCGTTAAGATACGTCATGTCCTCACAGGAATTGATACCGGCGCTTTCAACATGCTTATCGCCAAAGGTCCCAATACGGTCAAGGAAATATGCGACCTCTGTCAAAGCTACGACGAACTTCGCAAGGAGCGTGCTTTGATTCGCCAGCCTAATGCATCAATCGCTGGATTAGCCGCGGAGAGGGAGTCATCTAGCCTCTCTGAAGACATCAAGGCTTTTATACGTCAGGAGGTCGCGCGCCAACTGTCCCTACAGCCATATGTTAAGGAGTCGTCAACAACTGGCCTTGTTCCGGAGCTTCGCCATGCAATCCAGCAGCATGTCTCTGAAGTCCTCCCTAATCCTGTTCCTCAATCAGCTCCGGTCGCACCCTCAATGCCGTTACTCACGCCCACAGTTTCATCGTCCGGCGTTGCGCCACTGAGCTACGCTCCAGCATTCGCGCCGGCTCCTCCTCAAGTATTGCGTCGCACGTATGCCGAAGTCACTTCAAGTCCACCGCCTGAGCCAGCATATGCCTATGCTTCACCCCCCATGCAGTCCGCACCAACAGCCTTTGCTCCCCCCTTGCGTCAGACACCATCTCCATGGCGCACTGCGGACAACAGGCCTATTTGCTACCACTGCGGCATCCCCGGACACACTACACGCTACTGCCGGCGCCGAATAAATATGGCCTTTGCTGCACGGCCTGCGCCACCTTATTTGGCCCCCCAGTTCCCAGTCCCATCGGGTCCTCCAACAGCACCCCCTGAACCTCCGGACTTCCGCCCTCGTCGTTCGCCATCACCACGTCGCCGCTCCATTTCGCCAATGCGCCGACGACCCGCTACCCAGCCGGAAAACTAACCGCCGCAGTTCGCGAGGCACGAACTGCGTATCCGACCGAATTTCAAAGTCCTCGTCTTAATCCCGCGAATGTTATTCCTGTCATCGTTGAAGGTGTTCATACTCTTGCGCTCGTCGGCACCGGTGCCGCTGTATCAGTTATCAGCCAAAAACTCTGCCGCTCCATCCGAAAGGTGACTACGCCTCTCGAGGGACTATCGCTTCGTACCGCATCCGCTCACAGTATACAGCCGACAGCTATCTGCACTGCTCGCGTCGTCATTGCTGCAGCCTTGTACATCATCGAATTCGTCGTTCTCCCCACATGTTCTCATGACGTCATTCTCGGCTGGGATTTCCTGTCCCAGCATCATGCTATCATTGACTGCGCCAGTCCTCAAGTAGAGCTTATTGAATCCAGTGATGCACCGTCTGATGCCCTGCTCCACGAGCCGTGTCCTCGTTTTGCGACCAAACTCCTCGTAGCACATGACACAACCATCCCCCCCGTTAGCGCTGTTCTGGTTCCCCTCACTGCCTCTTTTACCGCCGCCGCGACAGTCCTCTTTGTGCCCTCTAACGTTGTCTGCCGCCGCCGCCACTTACCGCTGCCGTTTGCCGTCCTTGACGTGAAAAACGGCGCTAGCACACTTCTGGTAGCCAATCCTCTTCCCTCTCCTGCTATGTTGATCGAAGGGGAGTGCCTCGGCCGCATCGAGCCCATGGACCTTCTGTTCACCTTTGATGATGTGTCATTCCCTGCTTGCCAAGTTGACGCCTTGACTCCAACTCGTGTGGCTTCAGATCCGCTACAGCGGGACCTTTTTGACCATTCCGTGGACAGCGCTCTAGAACCGCGCCACCGCGAGCAACTTCTTGACCTTCTACACCAATTCCGCGCCTCCTTCGACATTCCGCAATCTTCCTTGGGCCGCACGACGACCGTTTCCCACCTCATCGACACTGGCACTCACCCACCTCTCCATCAGCGGCCGTATCGGGTGTCCCCGACTGAGCGCCGTGTTATTGCCCAACAAGTCGATGACATGCTGCAACGCGGAGTAATTAGAGAATCCTGTAGCCCATGGTCGTCTCCTGTGGTTCTAGTTAAAAAGAAGGATGGCTCCATACGATTTTGTGTTGATTATCGCCGCCTCAACAAAATCACTCGTCGTGATGTGTACCCAGCACCTCCACCAAGTGAAATGTGGATTTAATGGTTGGTTGGAACGTCTAGCGCTGGCAGTACTTTGGGCACAAGGGATCGAATTACCAGCCGCAGGGCACAGCTTCAGCGCGAGCGAGATGGACGCCGGAGACAAGCGATGGTGATGGCGATGCCGCAGCGTTTTCTGTTCTTTGTCTTCTTTACATTTTGTAATTCAATAATTGCACTCAGAGGTCGAAAGCAGGCGGCTAGCATAAGCAATGACGCCGGAGGAACCATGCTGGGACTGACTGGGCAAGGACAGCACCAATACCATGTCCGCTGACATCGGTGCGCAGTTCGGTAGGTGCCGAATGATCGCAGTGCGCCAGAACAGGTGGGGTGGTGAGGGCGGAAATCAGCGTCGTAAAGGAATAGGCTTGGTCACAACCCCATGTGAAAGGTAAGTTTTTTTGCAGAAGAGAGGTAAGCGGACGAGCGATGTCTGCGACATTCCGAATGAAGCGGCGGAAGTAGGAACAAAGGCGAAGGAAGCTTCGCACGTCACTTGAGTTACGTGGGGTAGGGAAGTCGCGCACGACTCGAACTTTGTCAGGGTTGGGCTGCACATTATTTGCGTCAACAAAATGACCAAGGACTTTGATTTGGCGCCGGCCGAAGCTGCATTTTTTGGCGTTCAGTTGAAGACCGGCGCGGCGGAAAATTTCCAGGACCGTCGAAAGTCGATCAAGGTGGGTTGCAAACGTGGAAGAGAAAACGTCGACGTCATCCAAGTCGAGTAAACATGTTGTCAATTTGAAGCCACGGAGGAGTGAGTCCATCATGCGCTCGAATGTCGCAGGAGCATTACAGAGTCCGAATGGCATCACCTTGAATTGATAGAGTCCGTCGGGGGTGACAAATGCGGTTTTCTCGCGATCCCGTTCGTCGACAGCAATTTGCCAGTAGCCTGAACGCATGTCGATGGAAGAAAAATAGCTAGCACCATGCAAGCAGTCAAGCGCGTCATCAATTCGCGGAAGAGGGTAAACATCCTTCTTTATTATTTGATTAAGGTGGCGATAGTCGACTCAAAATCTCCAACTTTGGTCTTTCTTTTTGACCAGTACGACAGGAGGCGCCCAGGGACTGCAGGAAGGCTCGATAATATTTTGCGCCAGCATCTTGTCCACGTCTTTCTGTATAACATTCCGCTCAGTAAGGGAAACACGATAAGGCCGTCTGTGGATGCGGTTGGCCTCACCCGTATTGATTCGATGGGTCACAACGGATGTCTGGCCCAATTGTCGGTCCCCGAAATCAAATATATCACTTTACGACAGCAAAAAATCGGAGAGAGCTCTGGCTTTGTCATCTGGCAGATCCGCGGCTATCATGCCTGAAAAGAGGTTTAAATGAGAAGAAGCCGATATATGCTGCTCCGACAGAGGCTGAGGGTTTAGAGCAGCAACTTCGCAGTCCGCCAAAGGAAACAGATCAGCGAGTGGAATACCATGGGGTAAAACGTGAGTCGAACGGCTGAAGTTTAGTACGGAAAGATAGGTGCGGTTAGCAGTGACAGTCACGACGGTATGAGGGAGTATGACGTTGTGACGGTGAACAACATCGGTAATTGGGCAAGTAACGTATGTGCCGTCAGGAACTGCTGGGATTGGGGCCAGCGGGACATAAATAGCAGCGGAGCAGTAGGGCAGGTCTAAGCGAAGACGACCAGTTTAGCAATCAATCAGGGCAGAATGGGCCGTTAAAAAGTCGATGCCGAGGTTCACGTCGTGTGGGCAGCGGTCGATAACAGTGAAGAGGACATGGGTAGTGCGACAGGAAATACGCGCGCAGTGCACAGTCCCACGACGGCAGCGACGCTTCCATCGGCAACCCGAACGGCGCATGAAGCTGCGGGTGTGACAACCTTTTGAGACGGCGGCGAAAGGATGAGCTGAGGATTGAAATTTGGGCACCAGTGTCAATGAGGGCAGTAACAGGGGCACCATCCACATAGATGTCTACAAGGTTGCGGTGATGAGCGAGGGTCAGCAGAGGATTTTCGGGCTGGGTCTTCAATACAGCGTCACCTCCGGGAGCTGCATTGGTTAGTTTTCCGGATGAGAGCCGGAGAAGTGGGGAGATCAGGAACGGCGAGATTGGGGTGAGCGGGTCTGCCGGGTCTGAGGAGACGGTGAGCGGCTGAACATGCGCGGGGCTGGGGAGTTAAAGTTACGAGTGCGCGTATAACGGACATAGGTTGGGTGTGGAACATAGTTGGCGCTGCGATCAGAATAGTAGCGAGGTCGAGGTGGCGGAACCCAACATCTGCGGCAATGGCGAGAAATGTGGCCGACACGTGAGCAGTTGAAGCAGATGGGTCGGTAATCCGAGGTTCGCCATTCGTCCGGGTTGCGGTAGCGGTAGCGGTACCGCGTCTGAAAGGGCGGGGTAGGAGCCGCAGCAGCTACGACTGGAACGTTAGGTTGGAGCGAGGGCTGTGCAGAAGGTTGGCCGGAGTTGAAGCCCACGTTCGCGTAGAGGCCCACATTTGCGAACTCCTGGCGAACGACAGATTAGATTAAGGCTATTGTAGCATCCGCTGGCTGAGGAGCGAACGCAACGGGTGTCATAGCTTCTATCTCTCGACGAACTACCTTGGTCAAGTTGGAGGGATGAGATGGCTGCTGTAAGGTTGGACTAACTTCGCACGAGGACGTAGCAGCTGTGTTTTGGCAAGCGTTCGAATGGGTGAGTAATACGGCGGTGTTTTGCTTGTTCAAACTGGCGGCAAACTTGGATAACTGAGTCGACCGTCGGACAATCTTTGCAAAGCAGCAGATTATAAACATCGTCTGCAAACATCGTCTGAATTAGACCCACCTTGTCTAATTCGGACATGGCGCTGTCCACCTTTCGGCATAGGGCTAGAATGTCTTGAATATAAGACAAGTACGATTCCGTCGAAGACTGGGCACGGGTTGCGATGTCTTTTTGTGCGCCAAGCTTGCGTCCGATCGGCTTGCCAAATAGGTCTCGAAGCTCCTCCTTGCACATCTCCCACGACGTGATATCGTCTGCATGCGTCTCGAACCAGATGCGCGCCGTACCTGCCAGATAGAAGATTACGTTGGCGAGCATGAGGGTCGCGTCCCAACGGTTGTGCTTGCTGACCCGCTCGTACATAGCGAGCCAGTCTTCTACGTCGACGTGGTCGGTGCCGCAAAAGGTGCCTGGATCGCGAGGCTGCGTCATGACGACGGTGGGAGCTGATGGTGCCGCTGAAGGTGTGTCGAATGGCATAGTGATAGTACCATTCTGGCGGCCACTACGGAGATCCAGGTTTGGCGACTTACGTACTTCCAGCGATCATCCACCAAATGTTAAGGAAAAGTACTAGTGGTAAACGCTAGTTCACTGTTAGACGCACACGAACACCGCACACCACAGAACGAAGTCAGCTAGGCATGAGCGTTGTCTTCTTCCCTACTTGACATCAGCACGTCGTCGTCGTCTCCATACTGTGCTCCGTAACAATATATATATACATATATTTATAGTTAGCGAAGATGATTAACACTTTATTTATTATTCATCCACGTTTTGACCAGGGTCCGGTCTTTCTCAAGACTTGAGAAATACCCCACCGGAGAAAGACTAAATAAAGTGTTAGTCATCTTCGCTAATTATTTCCTCAGCAGCCAAGAATGCCTTTTTCGCAAGCACATATATATATATATATATACACACATGTATGTATGTGTGTGTGTGTATGTGTGTTTATTATCGGTCGAAAATTGGAGCATATGGCCTACTATTCTGCACCAGGTAAAAGAAAAAGGATAATAAAACGAGGTCCTTGATGGGTGACGATTTAATGAGAAGAGGTATGACATAACGTGCAGACCCAGTAAGGAGTCTCAAAAAAGCGAGTCTACACTAGTTTGGCTCAAGAAACACCGAAGAGCCCGCATTGTCTGCAGAGGTTTCCATTTGTCCGGCCAAGCGTAGTGTAGTAACCAGGCCCGTGCTTCATAGCAGGGCTGTTGCCACTGTGTAGAAAACATTTTTCGCAATACTTGCACCTGCTTTCAGCGATTTGACCAGTATACTCGCTTTTACTTGTGTTGAGAGGCTCAAAGCTCGCTTTTAGAAATTTTAAAGGCTTAATTTGTCCATCAGGGACAATGACGAGTCAATTACTGCTGCAGGGATACTCCAGCATTTGTTGCTAGACCACATATCGCCTTGCACGGGGGCATTACGCTTATGCTGTGTGCAACCCGATGATGTGAATGACAGTCACTGCAATCATGATGGCAATCCATTACCATCTGCAATTTAAAAAACTTACGAACTATATGCGTACAATTGCTGACATTGCGCATGCGATTCTCGCGGAGTCTTTCTAGTGCAATAGAGGCTTTACAAAAGTTAGCGCCATCTAGTGAAAGAAACAGAAACTGTGCGCGGCGGCCATGTTTTGCTCAGTCCGCCCGCGCCTCCCATCTAGTACGCTGTCAACGTGAGCCTTTGTAGAACCCGTGCATGCACCGAAAGGTGCATTGGAATGCTCACAAGCAATTGTTTCATTTTTTGACATCACAGCAGTCGCTGTTAGCTACAAGCTCTATTCGGAATGATGCCAGCATGTTGTTGCGTGCCCTTCTGCAGGCAGCGCACCGCCGTATGCGCGCACGGAATCAAGGTATACGCGTGTATGCGACCGTTCGTTTGTAGTCCTAATCAGCTTTACAAGGGTCATGTAAAGCATTACTACACGTCCCTCTGACTGGGAGCTAGCTCACAGAATGTGCTATCACCTAAAACAGCAAGGTTGTTTTGCGCGCTATGGAGCCTTGTGAACTTGAAGGATAAGCTTATGCTACGATAGAAGACACGGGAGAAGGAGCAATCCATGTATAACGAACGCTATTGCGCAAATACGTTCTTTGAAACATTTTGTACGTAGGTTGCATTTACCATTGTGTATTGGATTTAAGACAAGGGCATGATTAACGAACCTACTTTTCACTGTCGTACGAAATGGTAGTGCTTGGTGCAGAGAGCAATACGGTTGTCTAGTGTGCCCGAGGTGCGTGTTTCACGCTGCAAAAGCAAGCGACTGCCAAACCCGCGGCGTCTAGAAAGGCAGGAAAAGATGACATCCCACTAGTGTGTTGTAATATGCTCACGTGCAGCCCGTTTCGACCGGTCCACGTCCAGAGCGCGCAGCTCAGGGTTTGTACCTGCCAGCGCGGCCGATAAAATAACGAAGCGTGCGCTTCACTTTCGTGTATTTTTTCGAGTAACCCGGTGGTTCGCTAATTCACAGCTACCTGAAATTCACTGGAATTTGTTAATATGTCGATTTCTTGTTTATTACTTTTGTCAGAAAGTAAACATTTAAATATTTCGATTTCTTGTTTATTCCTTCTGTCAGAAAGTAAACATTTGAAGCCGTAATCTCATATGAAAGCGTTGACATTGGAAGCTTCGAGGAACTCGGAGGAGGAGGAACTCGGCTGAAACGAAAAGAAATTTAAAAAGTCAACTCACATTACTGCGAAGTGTTTGTGCCTTGTGGAACTGGCTGCGTTCATAAAATCAGATTTGTATTATATCATATCGTTATAGAAAAATTAGGGAGTCACTTAAGCTCCACCGTTAAAGGTATAACGCGATAGTGTCTCTCTCTCATACACACACACGCACGATATTTTCTTTGTTCATGTGTTATATTTTAGCTCTCTTATTTATTTATTTATTTTATTTACCAAATACTGCAGGTCCTAACTGGGCCCTAGCAGGAGGGGCGAAAAGAATACAATGCAGTGAAATATGAATTCATCAAAAGTAACATACTACACACAAGTGTAGTATGTTATGTGTTGTTATGTATGCTATATTCCTATGTTATGTATGTTATGTTATATTTCTATCATTTCTTTCTTTATTTTTATTTTATTTGACGTTTTATATTTTTATACACCAATACGCATGTGTCAGCAAGAATCGGCTTTCCATTCTGAGCAATTTGACACTTTTGAACACATTCATCAATTATTTCAAATAATAAATTACACATTCTAAATTTTCTTCCTTAATTAGCATCACCAAGCACTGTTTTTTCATTCTGTCACCTTTAAACCCTTACTTTCCAATCTTTTCCTTTTTTAGTTTCCTTATTTCATCAATTAATTTTTTACAAAGATTTTACTAACTCGTCATCGCCTATCGCACACCAATCAATATATATTCACTGGAAGCACAAATTACCATGGCACTTTTTTTTTACGCAGACCCCGATTATTTCCGAGACTAATGCCAACTACTGCGTCGACGGCATGGGAAGGAAAGTGCTAGGCGCCAGTCCAACTTACGTCACATTACACACGATCCTTTTATCATAAAATAAAATCCATCCTCGCTCATTTCACCAACCAAGTATCTTCCAGTGGGATGAGCGACGGTGATTGCGCAAACCAAGCAAACATACTCGCGACGATCTCTCATAGGCGTTTAAGTAAACAGCAAAGGCGCACAGATAAACAAAATCCACATTACAGAACTCTGGATTCTGTACCTGGATAAGGATGACGCTGCGGATTGCCGAGGGGCTAATACACGACTCATAGAGCAATTTGTAACTGCGCTTGGCAGCGCGGCCGGTGGGCCCCGCCACGTCTCGGCTGTCAAAATACGCTTCTAGGCGTCGCAAACAGAAACCGCCAGGGACCGAAGAGAGGTTCAAGCACAGCACACTAGGTTAAAACGTGAAAAGCGCGAACAGAACGGCGAGCGCTGACGGACGGACAGGAAGCGAACGGATGAAGCGAACAAAATATGGCGGCCAGAGCGGGATCAGCGTGCCGTTCATGGTTGCCAGACGTACTTTTGTAAACACTCTATTGCGCAACGGCACGAGACAAGAGGACATAAAGGGGCAAGCCCACTGGCCTCGTGCTGTTGTGCTGTTGAGCTGTTTCAATAGAAATTATGTCTGACCAACGTGCACATCAGTTCTTTCTGCCTGCGGAGTCGTAAGGGCTACATTCCGCAGAAAAGGGCCGGCGTCAGCTAAAATTTGACTTGTGCTTAACGGTGAGTGTTTAAGTGCAAACTCATGAAATGTACTCTCGCATCATTTATTTTTAATTAGAATAAAGGAAAAACAACATTCAAAGTAGTCGTAGTCTCATCGGAGTATAGGCTTCACTCAGGCGCCGATGCCGATGCAACAGCGATGCAGCTTGTTCATCAGCCAAGCCGACCACCCATGAAGCGGCTTTCCCATCTGGGGCGTCATGTCGTTGATAGTACTACGTCACGCTACTGCGCTATGACGCCAATATATACAAATATTATTCCCAGCGTCGTACGTCATATATGATCGCAGTAGCGGTTGGTCCCGATCCCGACAAGGAGCATTTAGCGCCACTTTAATGCTAAATGCAAATATATGTCAAGCGTTTGTTGTTTCCAGTACTACTTGGCCGTGGGTGACATTACATAAAGAGGAAGCCCATAGCATGCTTTTTATAGCCTCAAACGTTTCTGTATCAACCCCGTGACGTGTTCCGGGCTGATCATTTGGTATGTTCCTGCATTCATCAAAGCAGAAATGTGTTTAGGAGCCGCAATAAGCTCTATTCTAAAACGCGCACTCTTCAGATGAAGGTAGCTCTCCATCCTTTGCTGCAGGAATATGTCGCGCGGATACCATAGGCTAAAGAGCAACAAAATGGTTTTCAGAGGAGTCAACTAAAACAGGTGCACGCTAAATGGGCCGTCTTTTCGGCTACGCATAGAAAACGATTTTCCGTTTGTAACAAACAATTTTGTTCTGAGATTAGTACCCTATCTGAGACCGCGAGGAACATCATGAAGACGAGCTATTCAAAATTACAAAGCTTGAGCGGAAAAAAATTAAGACATGTAAAAAAGGGCTCCTTACCTCAGACGTTACTTTGATTTCTAATCGTATAGTTAGCAGTTGATTTGGATAAGGGGGAGGGAAGCGAAAGAAACAAAGGAAGTTTTGGTTCCTCATAGGCACTTCCTTAAAAACGAAATGCGATAGAATAGTTGCATGCATGAATCACCTCTTTCTCACATGTCCTGAGATTTTTTCAGGGAATTAACAGGATTGATGTAATAAACCTCATCATTATCATCATCATCCTCAGCCTGATCATGTCCACTGCAGGGCGAAGCCCTCTCTCATGTTTCTCCAATTAACCCGGTCCTGCGTGAGCTGCATCAAATTAACCCCTGCGAACGTCTTAATCTCATCCGCCCAGAAATTTTCTGCCGCCCCCTGCTACGCTATCCTTGCCTTGGAATCCAGTTTGTTGCCCTAAGCGACCATCGTTTATCCTTTATTCGCGCTACGAGTCCTGCCCATGCCCATTTCCTTTTTTTTTTTTGCTTTCCACTAGAATGTCAGTGACGAGTTATTTCTCTCACCCACTCTGCACGTTTCCTATCTCTTAACGTTATCCCTATCAACTTTATTTCCATAGCCCTCTGCTTTGTCCTCAACTTAAGTAGAACCCTATTTGTTAGCTTCCACGTTTTTTCAGCCCCTTAGGTAATTACAGGTACGATGCAACTGTTGTAGACTTTCTTCTTGAGCGATACCGGTAAGCTGATATTCATAATCTGGGAGTGCTTGCCAGATGCGCTCAATCCTAGTCTTATTCTCCTTGTTATTTCCATTTCATGGTCCGAATCTGCGGTTACTATCTGTCCTAAATACACATATTTGCCTACTACTTCCAGTGCTTCGCTACCTAACGTAAACTGCTGTTCCTTCCCGAGGCTATTGAACAATACCTTAGTTTTCTGCATATTGATTTTCAAGCCACCCTTTTTACTTTTCCGGTCTAGGTTATTAAATCATTCTTTGCAATTTATCCCCTGAGTTAGCAAGGCAATGTCATCAGCTAAATCGCAGATTACTGGTGTAATCTCCATCTACTAATTTTTCCAACTGCTCCCATTCCAAGTCTCTGAATACTTCTTCTAAGCAAGCGGTGAATAGTCCTGGCGAGATCGCGTCTCCTTGCCTAACACCTTTCTTTATAGGAATTTTGTTACTTTCTTTATGCAGAAATATGGTTGCTGTGCACCCTCTATACTTGAATCATTTTTTCGTACGGCTCGTCGTCTACACCCTGATTTCGTAATGCCTGCATGACCGCCGAGGTTTCTACTGAGTCAAATGCTTTTTATTAACCCTGATGTCCACCAAATCACCAATTTATCACCCCCCATCTGCACTAATTCCCTCATTTACCTTTGCAAAAGGTAAGATATTAACCTAGTGACACCTTAATCTATCAGCTAATCCGTTTATACGCACTAAATATTCAGGTGGTCTAACCCGTTTGATAAGTCATTCTTGAAATTTTTTGAGGTGAGTCATGTTTTTTGCTGAATGGGTCAAAAACCATATTTTGTTGAGTCAACGAAATTTTTGGGAGTCTTTAAACGATTGTGAATGAACTGTGAAACGTATTTGGGTAGGCTTTTTGGGGGTTGGATGGACTATTGTACACTGTCAGTGGGCAACCTAGATTATGGGGGTCTATGCTAGCGTTTCGAATTTAGCAATTCGCCTCGCGTTTATATATGGCAGATATCATTGCCCTAATCAAATCACTATAAAACGTGAACTAAGTACTAAAAAAAAAGGGGCAACACGGCAGGTGGCTGAAACCAATGACATGTTGCTAAGTGGTAGCGAACTGTTACTTTTTCAGCTTCCTTCTTCCCACGTGCAGCTAAAGATTGGAACGGCCTTCCCTAGCATATCGTCGACATCACCTGCCCTTTATCGTTTGCTAGCAATCTAAACAACATTTTTTGTATATGATCACATATATTGCATTCTCTTGTACCTTTTCTGCTCATCCCACCCCTTATGTAATACCCCGCGAGGGGCTTTTAAGGTAATAAAATGAAATGAAATACCGTCGACGAGGAACGAATACACCAGCGTTGTACTGAAAGAAATATTATTGGGCTCACTTGCGCCCGCAATAGAATAAAACAACATGGGGCCGCCGAAGACTGCAATTATCACAATTTCTGCATTTCTGAAAACCCAAGGTCCGCTTAGACTGGACGGTGAAGTACCCATGTAGTGGCTGCGTTTCTTCGAGACATCTTAAATGACATTTCCGAGAAGGAAGGAGACATATCAGTGCCCTGGTGTCCATCTACATTTTGCAACCATTTGCAAACAGCTGTAACTTCAACACCATGCGGCTAAAATACAGAACTACTCGTGGAGGAAAACTTCTTTCTGCGGAAGTTAACTCCTGCTTAGCACTTCGATTCGTTACGCTATCAGTTTCAATGAAATAAGTAGGTGCAGAGTGTGAATAAATCAATGAGAATTTGTTACGTGCAATACCAGCCCGAAGAGCGCCAGATATATGCTTCTCACGTAAACTAGGACAACTCAAATAATGTGATCTGCACCGCAAAGCGCCTGCCCGCTTACCTATGCAAGTCAACGTACAACCCATGCAATAAGCTGCAATACGATGAAATCATTGACAATTGTCGAAAAAGGAAGAAAACATGCTCAAAATACGCTTTTACTACCATGGTTAACGATATCAACGGCAAAAACCGAGGTAAAGATTATTGCGGTTCTATTATTGTAGTGGTGTGCTTGCTCTCATACGCTATACATTAGGGTGCAATATCTCAACAAAGGTTTTCCGCCCATTGCAGCTTTAGCTATCGAAGCCTATCATTTCAGCTTTGGTAGATCCAAAATTAAAACCTTTATGGACACTATAGGAAGAAAAATCCCGGAGTTGGAGTACTAAAATACTGCCTACATGAAGGAAGGGTGGCGCAATTTTTAAGGTCTTTTAGCACTTGTTTTAGCAAGCCTTTCTGTTAGCTTACGTACACCTTAGGAATGCAAGGTGTGTACTGCAGGCTGCTACAGGGAGCTTGCACAAAACGCTGAGAGCCCCGTTTTCCTGTACAGTGCAGCAGTCGACCGTGGAGTGCGCCACGCAAATAGTGCTAAACCGATGGTTTACTGTGCGTTAGTGGGCTGTAACAGCCGATCGCAGATTAAAGCGCAAAAGCTGAAGTCCAGACAAGAAGACTGCGGGATTTTCAAACTACCAAAGGTACGCTTGCACGAATGCAACAAGACCAAGAGCGAGCGAAACATCGCGGACGAGAGTGGCTTGCACGCATCGACAGACGTGGCATTCACAACAGTCCAGACAAATACGAATTGTGTGCATGTCATTTCGTCTCAGCTACGTAAACGAATATATAGATGTAAAGCTGCCCGTACGTCGCACTGGTCAATTTGTTTACTTTTTCGCAGCCGCGCTTCTGCGGCTTAAGTCTGGAGCGGCTCCGCGGTTACTTCCCTTTTATGCAGACGAGAGTGGGTCTACAACAGCAAAGGTACCTTTGGTATTTTTTCCCGCTGTCGTCTTGATTTTTCCCTTTTCGCTTTTGTTTGCGTTCGGCTGTTACAGCCCGACCGCGCAATAAACCATTGCTTTGGCACTATTTGAGCGTCCCGCTCCACAGTCGACTGCTGCACTGTACAGGAAAATGGCGCTCTCAGCGTTTCGTGCAAGCTTGCTATATATTGTAGCGTGTGCAACAGCAGCCGCTAGGCGGCTGCTCATCGAGAGTCTCGTGCGCGGACTCGAAGAAGTGGCCCCGTGGCGTTCGAGAAGAAGCTCAAGGCTGCGGCTGTCACTCAGTGCTCTCTGGACCTGCTCTTCTGTGCTTACTAGGTCAACTCCCTATTAAAACCAACCTTCTGGTTACGGGCCTGAACGGCTACGTGACAATATTCTCACAAACATGAAGCCTAGAACGCAAGAAATGTTTAGCTCTTAAAAAAAAGCAAAAGAAGCCCAAACAACGCTATGAAGCTAGAAGCAGACGACACTGACAAGAGCTATCTCACCGGTGAAAGTCAGGAGGGAAGAAATGTAGTAAGGCGCTGAAAGTTTAGTCCACACTGCCGCAATGTGCCACAGAGCCTCGCTCTCTGCTTTTGCGCTGGCTCATCTTGCGATAAAGCGCTAAGCGCTTCAAACGAAGACTGAGAATCGTAATATAATGTCGCAAAAAGACTTCGCACTGGCTGCATGCCCAAGGAGACGGCGACAGAGCGGCAGAGCGACGAGTAGCATGGACTTGGAAATCTTCGCAAAATGGACATTTTAAGACTTGCGAGCTAAAGTTATACGCTTTCTCGAGCACACCACAGCAGACAGCGATAAGAAACCACTTCGCTATGGTAGCTTCGTTGCCTTGGTTACCTCTGCGATTGCATTCTTCGCAATATCCTGACAAGGCCTGCAAAGTCTCACAAAGACCGATGCAACATCAAGAGGGGCGCAATAAGAGTGTTGCAAAATGTTTTAGAAGTTAAGGATGCTTTAATAAATTACCTTACCTCATTCACAACCAAAGTTATCTGAATATCTTTTCTATCTATGTTGATTCATACTTTTAATTCTTAGCAATATGGTTTCTTAATTCCAGCGTTTGGCCCCCCTACCTGTGGCTTCGCTAAGGTACCTCTAAACCCTTTTGGGCCCCGCCATCACCACCATTTTACTTCCACCTTGCACATGCCGCGTAACAAAACGCTACGCTCTGAATCTATAATCCTCGGCTGCCTCGTCCACCAAAACAGCGGATACCGAAGGACCGTGTAAGGTCGCTAAAAAAATGAAAGATCGTATTACAAACGTAAAATTGTTTTATTCTTAGGACAGAAATGGTGAACTACATTCATTCATGCACGTATTATGCTTACATTCTACTTCTTTGGTGTGAACTTAATTTTCGTGTTTTAATATTAGGACATCACCGTTCGGAGGGGCCATTTGCATCGTTCACCATTATCATCGAATTGATGTCACTGTGGTTAGTTTTGTGCAAGCGTTTTGGTCCTAGTAACACATTATACATCGACATTTTTATCAGAATACACAGGCAGAACTTGGCAGTCTAGTCAATGCCGCTGCTGATTTCGTTCACTGATATCACGGTTGGGAGTACTACACTTGTATCGCGAGGATGGGCTAGTGACGCGATATTTTTCTATTTTGTGTGCTTTCTCAGAGCTCGGAAATAAGAAACAAGTGAGGCTTTCTATATCGCAAATATAGGAATTGGGGTTTCTAAACAAGCTGTTCAATTTGCGAACCACGTTTATATCTATAAAAAATCTTTATTCAATTAGGAATATTCTCTGAGTTACTCTTAAATTATTGAAAAACAAAGAAAATGCCCGTGGTGCGCAGATGGCTGTCAACTGCGTGCAATGGGTTCCCTGGGTGACCTAAAACTTTTTGTTTTTAACTCTTTGCTAAAGGTAGCTCTGGCAACGTCTATATACGCACTCCCAATCTGCGCAGACAGCTGCGTGCACTCAAAGCCTTCTTTATTGTGAAAAGAACTATATAAATGTTATTTCATCTTTTGGTTATTATTCGAGCGGTGAGACAAGAACTTTGGCGGTATATTATCACCATGATTTCTGCAGGGGTGGCGGTACAACTGTCAGTCCAGCCGGTGGTCTGTATCTATGAAAGTAGTGAAAATTTGTCAAGCGATCGCCGTGGGCGGTTGCTTTGAGAAAATGTCTACAGAGTTATTCCACAAAATTAACTCGGTGCCCTAATTGCAGGAAGGTTAACTGGACAGAGCAACAAGTGGACCCGCAGGGAGAATGCCTGTCAGCGACCGATGATGGAATACGTGGCTGACTGTGGAGTAAAGATTGCCAAGTATTTCTACAATTCCACATCGGGGAAGTGCGAGTGGTTTTACTGGAACGGCTGCTTGGGGAACGGCGTCTTTGACACCCGTCAGGACTGTGCACTTCGATGCAACCCGAGTACGTTGATAAAGTTTTTTCGGCGTGTCCAGTATATATGATTAACTTCTTGTAGTAGCATTAAATCTTTTCGCTGCTTTAGGAACGAAATGCACTGGTTAGGATACTTATCGCAATCAGAACAGTTGTAATAAAATAATCCCATATGAGTGTTTACAGCATACACATGTTGCATTAAAGCAGGTTATCGCCATCGCATATAATATATATATATATATATATATATATATATATATTTATTTATTTATTTATTTAAGGAGACTTCTATGCGATATTGAAAACTAATATCTGAATACTAAGTATAGGTACTGCTTTAGAATGTATTGTGCATTTGCCAGCTAGGCGAATACGCTATAAAGAAGGTAGTTATAAATATTCCGTATAATTAGAAAAATATCTATACAGATCAGTGGGCAAAAACCGTGTTTTTTATTTGTGTTCTCTAGTTTCCTAAGCTCGGTATGCAGACACGAATGAAAACCTTTTTCGTTCAATATGAGCAATCATCTTAAACCCGGGCAGGTATTAGAAAGGAAGTTACATCTAACTAGCGTGTTTTAATGTAGCGTTATCACAAACGTTTCCGTAAGCATAGCCGTGCTCTACTCGTTCATTGTTGTGTTTAGGTAGCAGACCTGCTTTCAAATAGAAGCATATAGCGTTGTTTGTGCCTCAATGTCGTTGCTGTAATGTGCGAAAATTCTCGGGTGCTCATTCACCATGGTAAAAAAAACAAGCTAGAACTGTCGCAATTTTCTTTTCGCTTTAGTGTTGGCTTTCGCGTCTGGTTGTGTATCGCAGGTGAAGCTGCCTCGATCTGCGCTCAGACTCGACCGAGTGGATGCGATCAGAAACCCACTGATTACTGGAATCGCTGGCATTCTTACCATACGACGGCATACTTTTACAACGTCACCACTCAGACGTGTGAACCGTTCAGCTTCTGTGGACCTGCGGTAGACCGCAAAAAAACTAACCACTTCACAACAAAGACGTTTTGTATAATGGAGTGCAGGTGAGCGGATACTTGTCCTCGAGAAAGAGCTCTGTGACGTTGCCCAACTGAACACACTAGTTTTAATTTTTTTATTTGATTTATTTATTCATACTGTTAACCCTCTATATCACAGTCATTACAGGGAGGGCAACACATACAAGTACAGCTCTCTTCACTAAAATACATTCTATAGAACAGAATTATAGATTTGCACTGTAATGGTCCAAGAACGTGTTAACACCTATCTCAAATTTTCCTACTTCTGTTTGGTCCACAACTTCGCTTGGCAGTTGGTTCCAGATTTATACTGCATCGGAAAAAAGGAGTAGCGATATACATGAGTACGTGTAATAATAGGTTGCAATACCTTAGAGTGATTTTTTCGTGAGCAACGCTTCAGAGGACGTGTAACATAGTGTTGTTTGTTAAATTTTATGTTATCATTCATTATCAGAAAAAAAAGTTTGTTTTTGCTATGTTCTTGTCATTTCCAGTGATTCTAAATGACACTGTTTTAGCATTTCTGTGACCTATAGGTGGTTGAAGATAGTGCGTTGGCCTCATTTATCTACTCCGCTTTTACAGCATTTCAGATAGTATAAGTAGAGCTAACTTTTGAATGGTTTAGTCTTACAGTCTCATTTTAGGTTCGAATACATAGGTGCGAAACGTTTTTTCAAGGGAATGAGTACGCGACCGAAGCTGGTATAAATGGGATAATAAACGTCTGCAATCTATATTTCGCTTCCTTTAATAGCTCTGGAACTGGGATCTGTAAACGTGTGTCGAACCACGCACGTAAACCGTCCGGCCGAAAAAGAAATTGCTAAAAGAAACTCGGTCGCTTAAATAGTAATTATTCCTTTTTCCCACATATAGCTGGCTGAAGTGCTTTCATGACAGTTTTCTTCCACATGGTCAGTTCTTTTTCCTGGCACGATGAAAGATAAAGCGGGGCTAAGAGCAGGCGCAGCCGCGACAAGCAATCTGTGTCACACGGGGGCTCACACGCCAGGAACGACTTAAATTATTGGTGCTTCTTTCAGGTGCAGCAGCAAGATGTTAACCGTCGCTCGGTCCTAACCCACTAAAGAAGCCGAGATGGCAAATCTCAGTATTTAGGAGGCAACTGTTCCAGCCATTTTTCTGCTCGAGCTGTGCTTGTTTGTATTAATTGCACATGCAGAGGAGTTAGCGGTACATATTATTTTCACTTACTTATCAGACCCTGTTATTTTGCAAGTTCATCTTAATTAATTATATGGTACATCATATAGGCTCCTATTTGGAATCCTAGGCATTTGGAATGCGCGCTTATGCAGAAGAAAACACTCGTGAAATGATGATATAAATACAGCAAATTCATTTTAATGCCATTGTATTAAAATAGCCATAAAGTGAGGCTACTATGTTTGCCCACACAAACGATAGACGAAACAAAAATAATGTGTTCTCGTTCTGAAAGATGACAATTGAATTCGAAACTTTAGTGCACTATGCATAAAGTGACCTGCCGTCAGAGTGTGAGAAAAGCTCACAATATCCTATTTAAGTCTTTCCAGCACATTCCTATGTACGGAATACTTGCCACGGCACAATTAAAAATAATGCCAAGGTGCAGTGCTGATGGAAATTTAATTATCTGCAGTTAGAGTCCGATTCGCCTTTGAGAAATTTCAATGTCATTCAATTCGCTTAGCCTCTTTGGAGACAAGTAGACAGTCTGTATTAATAGGACACGATGAGAGTACTGATAACTGCTTCCACCATTGGTGTCAGTATCCTCAGTGCTTTCCCTGATGGCGCATAACAATGTGTGTGTTTTGATTCTCCCTGCACGATGGCAGATGTCATGATATGGCTAGTGTTTTACCATATCGGTCATCTTGTAGGTTGTGAGCTGCCGTCCGTTTTATGTTGGCTGGTTTTGTTGCAGCGCAGATGAAAATATTTTTGAAATTGACAATAATTGTCAGAAACGTTATCGCTTAAAAATCTCTTATATCAGTGCAGCGCATTAGCGTGTGAAATATAAGCCCGCATTCAAATTTTAGTGTTTAGTCTTAGAATACATGCTTCGACTATCCTTTCAATTTAGATCTACGGACAAGAACATGTATTTTTAGGCAGAATTGCCACTTAAAATTGTTGCTTTAGAGAAATGCCTTGAGAGTCGAAAACGACATAGCCGCAGAAACGCTGCCTTTAGAAAACAAGCATCTTTTCGCAAACTTCAACTGGCTCACCAATTTGGTTCGTATGCGAATTGTAAACACTGCCTTTTTCACGCTGCGCAATTAAGGTAGGAGGGTGACAACACAACCATCTTTCAGAACACTTGAATCTCGAGTTTCACACCGTGTTCTTAGGCACGTCGGTGAGACGTGGATAAAAAGCATAGCTTTCTATGTCCTTCATCACTTTCTGGACACATTCATCATCGTTAAGACTATTAATATAGACCGCCTACTTGGGACCACAAGTGCACTATGCGTCATGCGTGTGCGATACTTAGGGCGTCACGATGGAACATATGTAGGAATCTGTACAGAACTGTGCAGCGCGTTTTCTTAATGGACGAATGCATTTAGCGGCAATGTTTGCACATAAATTTCGCCGTCACGCTGTCACCTACCAGGCAGATTGCCGTCCCAAAAGGTGCACGGTTAATGTTAGAAGATTGTGAGAAATTCTTCTTTCTTAATGCGATAAGTGTTACTGCAAAATATTATCAGGGAAAGAAGGACTAACTTTTAATGTGCTTTTAAGTTTACTGCTTCCCTCCCATGATGACATTGCCAAGGCAGAAAATTGTTAGTCAGGGAAAGAGTCTAGCCCGGCGCCAAGGTTTGACGGTTCTGCGCCATTTACGGCACTTTTTATACTAGTGGCCCATTTCGCGCCGCCATCGTGCACCGCAATGTTGATTCAATCGTGTTAATGGCACCAGATTGCGCCACTTGTCCAAAATGACGCCTTTCACTCCGCTAGCTAGGTCGTCCTACTTAAATGACCATTTTGTCTTCTGCATATTCCCCTTGTCAACTGCCACCAATGATGCTAAGATGCTATGCACAATGGATTTTGTTAGTAACTCACTTAAATTCACCACCATAATTGCACCTCGTACCGATTGCATTTGCACGACACGCTGATCTGAACTGCATTGACAGAGTGTGTTACTTCGTTATCACATGCCGCTACTCGATGTCCAGTGCGACAACACAAAAGCACGCATGTGATTAAAATTAGGTTTCCTCACAATCTGTAATCGCATTATACCAACAGAACATGCGCCAGCACTCATGAATCTAGAGGCAGCATGCATTACACCACGAGCTTTTATAGGCCCCAAATTTGTTTTTATGGCCAAAATGAAGTCATGCTTAATCCTCGTGCGAAAAGATACCCGCCAAAAGCCCACCTACAGTTGTACGTTCCATAGAATGATCTACCATAAGGTCACGTAGTGGTGACAAGGCCGTAGACACCAAGAAGAAGACACAGGCTTGAAGGTACTAAAATTAACTCTTTATTGGGATGACTTGCGCCCGCAAAAGGACAAAGCAACTCGGCGGCGGCGATAGCAACAAACGTGCTCGTCGATCGTCGAACAACGAATGTTCGTCACACTCGTCAACGCTCAATATAACGTCGAAAACTGCTACTAGTATAACCTGGAACATTGTAGAAACATACGCATGTGATCGCAATCTTCGAGACAGATCTCGGCGCATCGTTCGCGACAAAGAAAATGATAACGCGTCGTATCGCGAAACGAGCATGAACAATCACAGGATACTTAATTGATACGCGTGCCAGAATCACAATGATAAGGCCGCATGCCGGCGGCTGTTAAAAAACAACAAATAGAGCTTTGAAGGTTTCGCGGCATTACTCCCCCCTTAGAAAACATCGCCTGGATGTTCCAAAATAAACAAAGCAACTTAGTCGAAATATTACAAAGTTTAAACACCACGAATTATTTAACGCGCGTAATAAGGCTTCAGACGTACAACATGTACGCTTCCTGGGCGCGCGCGTCGCCGTTGTGATGCTGTCGTACCGTCGGGAATGACTTCATAGTCCAGTTGTCCGACGCAGCGAAGGATTTTATATCGCCCAAAGTATCGATGCAGCCGCTTTTCACTTAGTCCACGGCAGCGAATTGGAGTCAGAACCCACACTTGGCCTCCTGGATTGTAGTCTGCGTTGTGCCGTCGTAAGTTGTATCGTCGGGTGTCGGTCCGCTGTTGGTCTTTAATACGCAGCCGTGCGAGTCGCCGGGCTTCCTCTGCACGGTGCAGGTAGGCGGTACCGTCAAAGTTGTCCTCGTTGGTTACGTGCGGCAGCATTGCGTCGAGAGTCGTCATGGGCTTCCTGCCGTACACAAGCTGCCGTACACAGCTCTGGTCGTCTCCTGGACTTCCGTGTTATACGCGAAGGTCACGTACGGCAAGATGGCATCCCAGGCCTTGTGTTCAGCGTCGACATACATGGCGATCATGTCCGCGATAGTTTTATTCAGGCGCTCAGTAAGGCCATTGGTCTGGGGATGGTATGCAGTTGTTCGCCGATGGCTTGTATGACTTTATTGCAGGATGGCTTGCGTCAACTCTGCCGTAAGCGCCATTCCCCTGTCCGTAATGAGCACTTCTGGGGCGCCGTGTCGCAAGATAATTTGCCCTACAAAAATTTGGCAACTTCTGCCGCGGTACCATTGGGCAGTGATTTTGCTTCAGCGTAACGGGTAGGTAATCAGTGGTCACGATGGTCCACTTGTTACCCATAGACGAAGATGGAAAGGGGCCGATGCGATCTATCCCAATTTGTTGAAAGGGTAGGTCTGGGGGCGGAATTGGGTTTAGTAATCCTGCTGGGCTGATCGGCGGCGTCTTGCGTCGTTGAAATTGACATCATGTATTCACTTAGTGGGCAACTTTGGCAGGCAGTTGCGGCCAGTAGTACATCTCCTGGATTCGATGCAACTTGCGTGCAAAGCCGAGATAGCCTGCTGTGGGCTCATCGTGGAACGCCTGCAGAATTTCCTGCCGGAGGTTTTTAGGCACAACAAGAAGCTGCGCGGTCCTGTTCGGTCCGAAGTTCTTCTTAACGAGGCGGCCATTGCTTAACGCGAACGATGATAAACGGCGCCGGAACACACTAGGAGGGGAAGCGGTCTTTTCTTGTAAGTAATCGGCCAGCGCTTTAAGTTCAGGGCCTGATCGATGTTGTTCTGCGGAGCTGCTGGCGCTTTTTGGTCCCAAAACGGCGTCTTCGTCTTCTTCTTTCGCCGCTGCATTAACGGGGGCTCGTGAGAAGCAGTCTGCATTGGAGTGCTTGCGGCCTGAATTTTGACATTTCTCTGCTTTCAACCTTAAACCTGAGGGCTTAATTGCGTCAAGTACTGTTCGAAGCCTTCTCAGATGGCCTTCAAATTTTGACGAGAACACACCGACGTCGTTCAAATATACCAAACAAATCTACCACTTCAAGCTCGCCAGGACAATGTCCATTACCCGTTTAAATGTGGCTGCTGCAATGCTTTGCCAACGGAGTCTGCCGCACCTTCGAAGCTGAAGAAATGCACTCGCTGTAGTTTTCAGGAAGAGTGCGAATCCGGTCTTGTCTGTCTCGGGAGAGCGCTGGAATAATGTCGAAATTGGGCTTCTTGGCTCGGTTGGGTGCATCGTTTAAAAGTTGGCTGGGCTAAAAGAATCACATTGCGGGAACAGTGTTGTAGGGCGAGGAAGCTGGTAGGGTAGGTACGTCCATTTACTCTAACCCTTGCAGTGCATCGCCCCGACGGCGTTATAAGGTTACCACCAGCGGCGCGGATTAGCGGGCCATCCCAATTGGTCGTCACTTTCTTGAGCTGGGCAGCGAAAGCTCCACTGATGACAGAGTAGTCGGCACCGGTGTTCACTAGGGCGGTAACCGTGCGTCCGTCGACAGCAACCTCAAGGTCGCTTGTTCGCGCCCTAGTATTGCACGTTGGCTTCGGTGTTCGATCTCTGCTTCGTCTTGTGTTGAGGCCGCGACCGGGGCAAACCGTCGTGACGTCGCTGGGCGGCGATGGCAACTTGAAGTCTGGTCGTGATCTCGTCGACATTGTCGTCTTGTGGATCGGCGATTTAATGGCTGCGTCGTCGTCACTCATTGTCCGCGATGAAGGACCTTCGTATTTTTGTCGTGAAGCTACCTCACCTCCAAAGGTTGCTCTGTTTAGTTTCCCCTGCGCGGGCTTGGGGACCTTCCGCGCACACTCATCGTAGTTGCGGTCTGGCGACGCAAAGCGGGCCCTGTACTGCCAGCTTTGCGTCGCTAGCAGCAACTAACATCATCATCCTTGCTTTTGCATTACTCTAATGTAGATTCTGCAGTGCTCTTCAATTCTTTCCATCAAAAAATGGCGCCCTCTTCTCCGCCCTCGGCACGCGTGCCGGGGAAGACGGGGAGTCGTGCGCCCGCGGATTAGAGGCTGGCAGGTAGCCCTTGGCTTGTTGCGGCCTCTTCCGCCAGATGGACGGTGCGGTGCTGGATCGCAGGGTCCGCGCTTCGCAGCAGGGTATCCCAGTCTTCTCTACTTGTAATATTTTGCCCTATCCCTGGAGATTGACGGCACTCCCAAATTATGTGGTCGAGGGTCTCTCTCGCCCCACAGTGTTTCCAGAGATAATTGTCCCTAAAGTCTGGTAGCGCGTGAAACGCCCAGACCGGTTTCATGAACGTATTAGTTTGTAGTCGCCTCCACGCGACAGCTTCTCTATTGTTTAGGTTAGGTTTGGCGGGGATACCAGTCATGGCTGATAATTTCCCCGCAATTTTGCAGACGCTCGTCGTATGCCCAGTGTTCGAGGGGCTCGACGGCTACGCGGCTCTGACTCTAGCTAGTAAAGAGGCGGCTAGCTCTGAGCCGCCTCTTTACCATGGACGGCAGCGTAAGTGAGTGTCCAAATTAACTGAATTTTCCTATAATGGGAGCCTGTACTGTCCAGCGACCGCTGCGAAGACCAGCAAGGCCTGGTACACCGAACTCAACGGGCGGCAGATAGCCAGCGGAGCCCTGGACTGAGGGCAACCGACCATTGTGAACCATTGTGTAGAAGGGGTCGAGATCGACGGAGAAGACTCTTTTGGATGCAACAAGCAGACATCTCTGAAGATGTCCCACAAACCGCCAAAATAATATAGGGCTAAATATTGTTTTTCTTTCCTTCTTTCCTATTCAGCGTTCTTTGGGTGAGGATTGTGGCTTTTACGGCGATATCCTTCCCTGTCCAAAATTTTGGATGACAGTTTTGCTGTCGCTAATTATGACCTTGGCTTCTGTTCCTATGTAAGCTAGCGCTATCGCAACTTCCTCCGCAGTCTATGTTGCGGCCTCTGACGGCTGCCGCGGATACCGGTGCTCCTCGGCCATAAACTTCCGGGGCTATCGCTGCACCTGTTCTGCAACTTGCTGCATCAACATAGACTGCCTCCTTTGCTCCCATGTTCCTGAAAAAGTCACAGTTAGAAGGGAAAGCAGGAACGCCTTGGTAGTCCCCCCCTCCCCCTTCCCTAGAAACATGCACCCATAATTTAATGTCGAAAGTATAGGCACTATAGTCGAAAGAAGGGCCAAACGAGCCGAAGCTCTAGAGCGATGGTTCAAGAACATGTTCTAGAAGAAGCGCTCGATGCATCGTCACGACAGGTCATGACGTCACCGGTAAGCATGTGGGGAGAGGGGCACTCTCGACCAGATTATATGGGAATGTGTCGACTCAATCGCAGTCGAGAAAATATCAATAGCAAAGAGAGAGCTGGGAAGCCCTGCTGCGGGGCTGACCCCGCTCAGCAGCAACAAGCCGTCCATCTGGGTGCCGAGGCCGCATAAAGGCAAACTCTGTTAGCGTTTAGTCGCGGAGGCTCCAGCCGCCATCACCTAGGCCTGCGTGCTGGGGGTGGGGAGTAAGCGCCCTCTATTTAAGGTTGACAATGAAAGTTGTCATGCATCCATCCATCCATCTGGTCATACATCCAAGCATATACGAAGCTGGCCCTGCCGGGCGTCCGATCCAGGCGTCCGTGCGGCGCCTTTCATTTGCCGCTTCCCCGGACGCCGCATCACAGAGCAAACAGAAGCTGACCCTAATGTGTAGGAGGCTTTAGTACAGCAGGCATCAGCGGCGTTTGAAATTGATTTACAAGATCGAAAAGGCGCAGTATCTATCAATTCCTTGTTCTTGATGCGGCTGTAAGAAGAAGGAAAATAAAATGCACGGGCCTGCTACTGGCTCTGCAGCTGCGTTTTTTAAGATTGATTTATAAGAAGGGAAAGGCGCGGTAACTGTCTCACTATTATCTGTGGACACCACAACCGGCCGTAAGGGAAGGGAGGGAGGTGGGAGTGAAAGTGGAAAGAGAGAAAGAGGAGCCGTAGTGGAGGGCTACGGATTAATTTCGACCACCTGGGGATCTTTAACGTGCGCTGACATCGCACAGCACTGCACCTGCGTTAAATCGCCTCGTGTGGGGAGAAGAAAGTGGAGAAGAAAAGGAAGAGGGAGAGAAAAACGCGCGTCGCAACAGCTGTTGGACAGCACCGAAGCGGTGGAGGGTGCAATGACGGCCTGCAACAGATCGAAATTCGGAGGCGTGGACCTACCTACCCAGCCCCATCAGGGACGAGACCAGCCACCCTCCAATCCCCCTCGTTATTGTTGCGACTCTAGGCAGAAAGCGAAAATGTACAGGCCTCCTACTGGCTCTGTAGCTGAGCTACCTCCGCAGGCTCGTTTGAACAGAAGAGAAAATAGAGAAGAACGAAAAAAGAAGAGAAATACGCGCGTTGCAACAGCCGTCGTCCACCACCGAAGCGGTGGCGGGTACAATGACGGCCTACAACAGAAACACTCGTTGGCAGGCTAGTCCCCGCCGCAAGAGGCATTAACCAACAGTCCCTGCTCGGTAGGACTAGGAATAGCCAACATTCAGCACCTTCTCACCATATCACAATTCTCCGCGGATACATGTACCACGCCGTAAAGGAAGGGAGGAAGGTGGGAGTGAAAGAAGAGAGGGAGATAGTGGTGCCGCAATGGCGGGCTATGTTTCTACACACTCATTTGAAGGCATTTGTAACGCCCGTATCAGGGTAGCCGTTAGCGTGTCACTTCTGTCGTTATCGTTTATCTATCCTATACCGAAAGCAAGCAGTGATCTCGAAGTGCATTCTCGCACAAACATTTTTTCTTCCGCTGAGGGTATCGGTAATAGTGTGAGCACGGACACTTGCCCGGACCTCACGTTCGTAAGGAAGAGCAAGGAGTCACAGTGGGAAAACATGATGGAAAACCTAGGTAGCGATCACTTTATTCTCCGGACGCGAATAGCATCGGAAAGGGTAAGATGCCGGATCGGACAAGCAAAACTCACGGACTGGAACGCGTTCCGCGGGGCTTGCAAAAAATCTGAAGGCGGCATTCAATCACTAGAAGACTGGAGCGGCATGTTGACAGAAACGCGAGACAAATGCACAAAAAGTGTAAGACGAACAACAACAACGCCCGAAGTAGACGGGCACCTTCTGCGACTATGGGAAGCCAGACGCTGTCTCACCAAAAGATGGCGGAAGCAAAAACACAACAGGAAACTAAAACTAAAGATAGCAGAAGTTACGGCAAAAGCTGAAGAATACGCAGCGCAACTCGCGAGACAAAATTGGGAACAATTCAGCGACTCGCTTAAGGGAACCTTAGGTACGGCCAGAACCTGGAATCTCCTAACAGCACTAATCGATCCGACTAAAACAAAATCAGAAAACAATAAAAGCATCCACAGATTCATCCACTCCTTCGAGGGTTCGGACACCGACCTTTTAGAGAAGGCACGAAAAAATGTTTCGGTAATCGCAACCCCTCACGATACGAAGGAAACTATCGCGGAGCCGAAAACGAGAGACTCGACCGCCCAATAACTGTGGAAGAAGTTTATGCGGCCATAAGGAATATGACCAGAAACACGGCAGCAGGAGCCTACAGAATCGACAATGCCCTGATCCGAAACCTGAGTGACGACCTCACA
>JAJIZL010028138.1:152516-164072 GCA_023969395.1 Amblyomma maculatum | reverse complement strand
GGAGCTTATGGCTGGAATATAGAGCGAAATTCACGGGACTCCGTCGCTCCTCTGGACAAGATTCGACAAGCCGATGGGGCAGTGACCGCCTGTCCTTGACGCGGCTGCTGCGTAGTCGGCCGAGGGTATAAAATAACCGACAGCAGAACGCCCTCACCAGTGCGTTTGGGAAGATTCAAACTTCCGGCCAATCCGCGGTGCTCCGAAAGCGTATTGTGTTCTTCGGGCCCGCGATCGACGCATCGTCCTCTGCACCTGTACGGCCGCTGCTACCGAGCAACACAGCCTTCGACGCCTCAGCAAACAAGAAAGACGTGAGAACTTCGGACTGTTGTTCAATCGAACATTATTTTCGCTTTGTTAACTTTTGACCTGACTTAGTAGTATTTTACGCTGTGTTCTTATGTAACTTTTGCTCATACTTATAATATCTGAAATACCTGCTTTATTATCTTTATAGTCTTCATATTTTTATCACAGTGTTTTGTTCATTGTCGGGTTATTTTTTTTCTCTTATCATTTATTTCTTCGTCTTTATCAATATCTTGTCGTGGCGTTGTATTCTCTTTCATTGTACTCTATTATTATCAGTGTAATTTTGGTCTGCTATTTATAAACCTTCAATTGTTTGTAAAAGAAAGTGACCTATTGGTACTTATTCCTCAATCACACACCGACACACGTGCTTCACGGGTTGACCGGCCTAACTTTTAAATGTGTTCACAACCCTCATAGAGGAACGACGAGTAATCGTAAAGAGGATCCCGCACCTCTTGTGACCGTAAAGGCGGGGGTTTGTGACAATGTAGAAGTGTTGGCTTCCTCTTTTCGGGTACGACAGTTGTTATTGTGAGGACCCGTAAAACGGTACCGTGACAGAGAAAGAATGAATGCTTTGGTTCGTTTTGTGGGATTGTACATCCCAGAGCGACGCAGGCATGACAGACGCCGTAGGGAAGGTCTCGATATATCGCTGCAACCCGGGGTTTTTAAGAGCTGAAGATTTTCTACTCTCCTCCGTAGCTTCTTCGCCGTATGCGGGGTCTGCGCATACTTGTCCTTGGACAATGGAGAAACCATGTGGCAGCTATGGCGTCACTCAGCCGTCGGTTGCGTCTCTGCCACTGAAATCGAGGTAACCGCGCGTTCTCCTCATAGTGTTGTGACAACACTGGAGCCGTGGCACTTGCTCTGTCTGGATAGCCTCCACGGCCTCAGCCGCCGCTAACGTATAGCAAAAATTCTCGACAATTCAATGGCAGCATTTGTCATGGATGATCCAGGCGAGACGCTTCGTGAACTGCCCATGTCTCGGAGGCTGCGAAGATGACCGGTTGAATTCGATCGTCCTTTGGACGTAGCTCGCTGTGAGGTTGCCGCACAGAGACGGAGAGGCGGATCGAGCGAAACATACCTCCGCTTTAGCTTCGGTTACCCTGTGTTAGCCAGGTTAAACGTTTGCGTAATTTTGTTTCAACATCATGCCCCTCATACATACCAGTTTTTGACATGAGCCCCGCCGGTATGGGGTAGTGATTACGACGCTCCAGTAGTGTTCCCAAGGAGGCGGGATGAATTTCTGGCCCCGGCGGCCGCTTTACGATAGCGGGAAAAGCAATGCGCCCGTATGCTGTGCAATGGCAGTGCACGCTAAAGAACCCCAGGGGGTCGAAATTTCATGAGTATTCAACTACGGCGTCTCTCGTAACCTGGGTCGCATTGGGATGTTAAACCCCCAAAACTAAACCAAACCACTTTATGCCATGAATTCGCAATATAAAATTATATTATGTCCTGTCAATGCTTAGAGCAGTGATCGCGAAATTGCAGCACAAAAAACGTGTGGCGCAATTGTTTGTCATTTCAGTTTATGGCAAGTGTTCAGTACTTTGGTAGTGTTTTTATGCTCCAACCAAACGCGGCCAGCACGCCCTCTAATACTTACAGTTGAGAGCAAGACGAGTCAGATTTACCAGAAGTGAAGTACCAAGGGAGGCATTTCAAGAGATATAAGACAGTAAGGTTGCTTACTGTTTTTCTGTTTGTTATATACTTCTCTCGTTTCCGAGATGCAAAACTGCATTATTATTGGCTGACCAGACTTCGCATCCAGAATCCTTTCTGCCGGCTGACTTCACAGTGGTCTGGATGTGGAGCGAATTTTGTTACCTCTGATGGGAAATGTTCGTCAGATTCGCACCACGTCTTCGGTGTGCTCTTATACCACGCTATTTGTGAAGAAATTCTAAGAATATGGATACTTCAGAAGCGCTGGGTTCACTAGAAACAGGTGTGACTATTCCTCGTTGAGTCAGCCTAAGTACAGTGTCTGGTGGTGGGATCGCAACGCACCTTAATTTAAATTAAATTGGTTCACAGGAAGGGAAAGGCGCAGTAACTGTCACACTTGCTCTGTGGACACCCGAACCGCGCCGTAAGGGAAGGGAGGAAGGTGGGAATGAAAGCGGAAAGAGAGAAAAAAGAGCTGTAGTGGAGGGCTACGGAGTAATTTCGACCACCTGGGGATCTTTAACGTGCGCTGACATCGCACAGCACACGGACGCCACTTCGTTTCGCCTCCATCGAAACGCAGCCGCCGCGGTCGGGTTCGAACCCGGGAACTCCGGCACAGTAGTCGGGCGTCTTACCACTGCACCACCCCGGCGGGGCCGACGCACCTTACCCAAATGCACATTTTGCTCTTGCACAACGCGAAGAGGCGTCCGTGTGCTGTGCGATGTCAGCGCTCGTTAAAGATCCCCAGGTGGTCCAAATTACTCCGTAGCCCTCCAGTACGGCTCCTCTTTCTCTCTATCCACTTTCTCTCCCACCTTCCTCCCTTCCCTTACGGCGCGGTTCAGGTGTCCACAGCAACAAGTGTGACAGATAGTGCGCCTTTCCCTTCCTGTGAACCAATTAATCATATCTTGCACAACGCGAAAGGCACTAGCAGGAAGAAAATTACATATACTTATCTGCACATAATTGTTTTACTGGAAATACACTAATCGCTGGCTAAGAAATGTCCGCAGAAGGATTGACCATCTTTTGCCACGTTCGCAGAAAAGTACGTTTCGTCGTTAAAAGTCGATGGCGATATCATATAAACAGCCTCTGATCGACTTTGGAAAGCAACACAAAACTGATGATTATTGTGTTTTGCTCTTGAAGTGAGGCAAAAAATAGGGATGTAAAGAAATAATTCGCTAATGTAAAAATAGCACAGCCCACAGGTCTTTTGCTCGATGAAATGAAAAAAAAAGAAACGAAACCAAGCGAAATGAAAGTTGTTTGAATACATGCTTTAACGACGTAGGTGCTCGATGCAGTTTTAGAGGGTTCTGTCTGAATCCTAAAGGGTCAAAGCGGGGAAGCGCCAGGGCAAGATGCTTTCATTTTTTTTTCCAATTTATTTTGTACAAGCTGTTCTGCATTAATCAAGGCCTCTCTCAGAATGTGATCACTGATGTTGAGATTGCGGAAATATAACGTATGAAGGTTCATTGAACAATGGTAGTAATTTGTCTCAATACCTCTGCCACGTGAATGTGCGAACATTCCTCTGCCACATGCTAGTTAGTAGCTGACATGGCCGGTAACCGATTGTTCGGCAGGTAGTGCTACATCAAGAAGGCACACGACATGACCGAATTAGCAGGTGCAACCGATAGTGGCTTCTCCATTAAGACGAGAGGCGGAGTTGCGAGTCGAACTCAGCGGCAGACTTGGATCTCGACTTTGACACACTGACCCCAAGCTCTCTAAGATTACCACTTGATAAACTTACAATAAGGCCAAAGGAAAAACAGGGCGATTTTGGTGGCTCATATTTCTGATTTTTATGCAGAGGGGTGACGCTCAAGGCCTTTGAAAGAAACTGTGTCGAAGTTGTAAATTTTGGATTTTTGATAAATGAAGTGCAGCTTCGAAAATAAGTACAATCTGTTCAAGAGATGCCGTAGAAACCTAATCACACGTAGTACCCGCAGAGATAATTAATTGTAAACATAGAAAAGAAGTAGTTTGAAGAAACAAATAATGATTATAGCATGCAGGTTTTATTCGCTGCCTCTGGATGGCGCCACACTATACGAAAACAAAAACATCAGCATCATCCTTACACGTAATTGCATATTCAAGCTGGTCAATTTCTGAAACGCATTTTTCTAACTTATATGGGCAAGCAGCTTTGGCTGCCCCCGGCCCGCAAACGCACGTTCCAGAATGGATATAGTGAGGTACTTGGTCTATGCCTGTGGCCTAGCTCAATTTATGAGTTTATGGAGATGAATATGTTTGGCATAATAAAGGCACAAATTAAGGGGTTTGTTAATGAGGGTGTAATAAAGTGCATGCACACGCACGAAGATTCGCAAGCAAAGACGCAGACGGGAGTCATTAACGCTGTCTCTATTCCGTAAAGAGGACCTCAAGCATCCCCCAATTTTTTTCATTGCTGATGGTCTAATTGATCGGTCGTGCAGGCTTGAAATCCTTGTTTTGATAATCATTCCGCTGATAAGCGCTATGCGTTACAGTTGTCTGTCTATAGCAACATGAAATAGAGGCCGTGCTTTATCGTCGAATGTACCGCATCACACCATGTTTCCGGGATGCAGCTGCTGCTCAGCAGTTCGAATTTCTTTCTTCAGCACGTGGAATAAAATATTTTGTATTTTTTAGTCTTCACATCAACGAAGTAAGGTGCGGTGGGAAAGTAACTAGTTTATTAGCTGCAGATAGCAGAAAGTTGTAGAATAAGTTCTGGCTGCGTCATCCGTGGCCTCGGGTTTCCCGCCGCAGTTCCTCTTGGTCTCTGTCTAGAGAAATACCATACTCATCCAGCTTTTGCCACTGACTGCCTACGGCCTCATGAAACGCAAACGCTGCCCAGAAAATTTAGCCTCCATTTGTTAGCTTTGAGGAACTCGCAGCGCTAACCTTCAAATGTCAAGGAGGCTGGACACAGCCAAATTGCGGATGGCAATGAGAGTAGTTGTGCCTTTTTCAAATAGGTGGCATTGGCACATATCGAAAATGAGGAACATGAGTCAAGTATTACGGTCCGTTTAATGAGAGGAAGAGTTCGGGAAGGTCCAAGAAATAAGGGTGAGGGAGGCGAGTTTCAAAAATGCCAGTGATGAAGAGCCAGCGATTGAAAAGCGAGGTTGAGGGAGGAAAGCCATAAAGGGAGGTATTTGTTCATGTTTGCTTCTTTCTCAAATAGCAGCGGTTCTGAATGTTTAGCTGTTCAAGTGTGGCTGTATGCTTTCTCAATGTTCAGGCAGCGGAAGTTGCACTAACAATGTTGATCAGCCGTTGTCAATCATTTTTCTAATTTCGTTGTTGGTATTCCGGTTGTTTGGCCGTGATGAGTGCTATCTAGAAGAGGGTGCGACTGTTTTTCCCCACCTTTTGGAGTTGCTCTATTACTACGTTTATATTTAGATGTGTGCCTATTTATCTGTCTGCACAGGTTAAAATTTTCAGGGATTTTACTTGTCCATTCTTCTTCCTCGCTAATATGCTTACCTCGCTTCTCATTTAGTCGCCTTCGCCAGCTGGACGCAAAAATATTTCTGTCTTCCAGCTCTTCTGCGGCTTGTTCACTATACCGTTTTCTTTCATATATTTTTCAAGGGTAGAAGCAATGTTCACATGCTAGTGTTAAATGTAGGCTTCCGTGCACGTTCGCGGTTATTTCGTGTTACACTGATGAATTATTTTTGGTTTACTTCTCCCAGGATACACGTTCAGTTCAGTTCAGTCGTTCAGTCGTGTCCGACTCTTCGTGACCCTATTGACCATGTCACGCCACGCTTTCCGGTCTCTCACTATCTTCCTAACATCACATAACTTCATCTGCAGTGCCTCGAGGATGCCATCTATCCATCGCGTTCGCTGCCTACCCCTTCTCCGGTGACCCTCAACCTTTCCCAACATCAAATCTTTCTCCAGCGACTCCTCTCTTCTCATCAGATGACCAAAGTAGCTGAGCTTTAACTTTAGAATTTGACCCTCCAATGAGCAGTCAGGGTTTATGGTCGAGATTATCAACTGATTTGATCTTCTGGCAGTCCAAGGAACTCTCAAGAGTCTCCGTCAGCACCACAATTCAAACGCGTCAATGCTTCGGCGGTCAAGCTTTTCCACAGTCCAAATCTCGCATCCATACATCACAACTGGAAAGACTATAGCACGAGTTATACGGATCTTCGTTGGCAGTCTGATGTCTCTGCTCTTGACTAGGCGGTCAATGCTAGCCGTGGCTGTTTTTCACAAAAGCAGGCGTCTCCTTATTTCATGGCTGCAGTCACCTTCCGGGGTAATCTTTTAGCCCAAGAAGAGAAAATCTATCACGGCTTCTTGTCCCTTGATGCTCCAGGACTTGATAGGGCAAGACATCATGATCTTTGTCTTTTTAATTTTCAGTTTAAGCCCAAACCTTTCACTCTTTTTTTGTACCCGCATCAGAAGTCTTTTCAGTCCCACTTCACTTTCTGGCATTAAAGTTGTATCATCCGAAAACTACGGTTATTGATATGTTTCCAGCAATATTCACTCCAGCTGAAGACTTGTACAGACCGGCCTTTCTAATGATGCACTCAGCAGATATATTAAATAGGCAGGGCCACAATATGGAGCCTTGTCTCGCTCCTTTCTCAATCGGGAACCGATCAGTAAGACCATGCTGAGTTCTGACTGTAGCCACTTGTCCTTCATAAAGGTTCCTTAGGAGACACATGAGGTGAATTGGAACTCCCGTCTCTTAGAGAGCTTGCCACAATCTGCTGTGATCTACACTGTCAAACGCTTTCGCATATCAATTAAACAGAAGTAGATGGGTTTCTGGAACTTTCTTGCTTTTTCCATGATCCTGCGAAGGTTGGCAATTTGGTCTCTAGTTCCTCTTCCCTTGTGAAACCCAACTTGCACGTCCGGAAGCTCCCGATCCACATACTGCCGTAGCCTACCTTGGAGAATTTTCATCACCTTGCTAGCATGCGAAATAAGCGCGATCGTGCGGCAGTTGGAACAATCTTTGGCACTGCCTTTCTTTGGAATGGGGATGTAAACTGACCTCTTTCAATCCTGTGGCCACTGCAGGGTTGCCCAAATTTGCTAAAATAAGTTAAACAAAACATTAACAGCATCATCGTCAGGGTTTTGATGCAACTCAGCTGGAATGCCATCAATTCCGCTAGCTTTGTTCTTAGCAAGGCTGGCTAGGGCCCATTAAACTTCACTCTTCAGGATGCTTGGCTCGAGATCAGTGATCTCAACGTCTTATGTTGGGTTTGCACATCTGAGGCCTTCTTGCAGAGTTCTTCTGTGTATTCTCGTCACCTATTCTTTATCTCTGACGCTTCAGTGAGGTCCTTGCCTCGTTTGTCCTTTATCGCGCCCAGCTTAGCACAGAAGCTTCCTTTGATATCTTTGATTGTCTTATACAGATATCCTGTGTTCCTCAATTGGCTGTCGTCCTCAACTGCTTGGCACAGTGCATTCAGGAAGGCATTCTTATCTCTCCTTGGTATTCTTTGAAAATCCGCATTGAGAAACTTGTATCTTTTTCTTTCACCCATAACTTTTGCCATCCTCCTTTCCTCAGCTATTTGCAAAGCCTCTTCAGACAACCAGTTTGCTTTCTTGCATTTCTTTTTCTTTGAAACTACCTTAGTAGCAACTTGCATTATATCACGAACAGCAGCCCACAACTCTTCAGGCTCTCGCTCTTCTAGATCTAATTCTTGAAATCGATTCCTAACTTCCACAGCACATTCTGATGGAATTTGATCCAGATCATACCTGAAAGGCCTTCTATTTTTCTGCGTTTTCCTCAATCGAAGCTTAAATTTGGCAACAAGAAGCTGATAATGACTGCCACAATCGGCCCTAGAACTTGTTTTTACTGCGTGTATAGCACTTCTACACCTCTGCCGGCAAAGAAAATAATCAATCCGATTCCTGTACAGACAATCCGGTGAAGTCCACGTGTATAGGCGCCTCTTGTGCTGTTTAAAATGAGTATTCGCTATGGCCAGGCTGTTTTCTTGACAAAACTCTACTAGCCTCTGACCAGGTTCATCTGACTCGCCAAGACAGAACTTGCCTGTAATTCCGGGTATTTCTCATTCCAGTCTCCCATGAGAAAAAGGATGTCAGAATATGGAGTGCGGTCTAAAAAGCATTGGAGGTCAGCATAAAATCTCTCAACATCAGCTTCTTCAGTAGTAGTGGTTGGTGCATAGACTTGGATAACTGTTATGTTGAAAGGGTGACCTTGGATCTGAATTGAAATCATTCGGTCATTTTTGGGGTTGTACCCCAGCACAGTTTTGTCCATTCTTCTGTTTACTATGAGAGAAACCCCATTCCTTCTCCTGGAGTCGTGCCCACAATAAAAGACATAATGGTCGCCGGAATTTAATTCTCCTATTCCGGTCCCCTTGAGCTCGCTGATACCCAAGATATCAATGTTCAATCTCCATTTCTCGCGTGACGACATCCAGTTTACCTTGCGTCATAAATCTTACATTCCACGTTGCTATGTGATAACACATCTTGCAACATGGGACTTTTCAGTCGCTTCCCGACACGTCCACAGCTGAGCGTCCTTTATGGCTTTAGCCCAGCCGCTTCATTCGTCCTGCAGCTACTAGGAATCGGCCTTTGTTCATCTCAAGTAACATATGGGACGCTTTCCAACTAAGGGGGACTATCTTCCGGCGCTCTATCTTTAATTCTATTGTGACTGGCCATAGGGTTTTCTTGGCAGAAAATACTGGAGTGGGTTGCCATTACCTTTTCCAGTGGATCACATTTTGTCAGAACTCTCAGCCGTGACCTGTCTGTCTTGGGTGGCCCCACACATCAGAGCTCACGACTTCACCGAATTTCGCAAGCCACTCCACCACGACAAGGCAGTGATCCATGAAGGGGTTATGTCAAGTACGTATTCATATATCATTTTCCTACCCTCTCCCAGTTCTCTTATCCAGAGCTCTCTGAGGACTGTGAGCACTCCTCACAAGTATACAAAAATTAACACAGATGAAGAAAACTCCAACCTCACCTGCGGTACCTGCCTTTAGAGGAGCAGCAGCGGAGCGATATGTTGATCTCAAGTTTTCGATTGCTCTTGTATAAGCTTGCGCAGCATCTGCTTTAGTGTGCCGTTAACTTCTCCACCGTACCATAGCCCATTGTGTGGTAAGGAGTCGTGCTGAGATGTTTCACTACCAGCAGGTAAATAAGCTCTCTCATCATTTCTGAAGTGAAAAAGGAGCCTTGGTGACGAAGGATTTTTCTCGTAAAACCTATCCTTGAAATCATCGCCGCCAAACATTCTACCAGGGCTGCTTGAATCTATGTTAAGGCTGGTTCACACTGGTGACTCTCGCAGAGGTCGCGCGACATGATTTGTCCCGGAGAAGGAGACTCTAACGAACCCCCAGCGATCCGTTTGTGGGACTCGCTCGCTGACCGATTTTTGTTTGTGAAGACTTCGTCGCAAAACTCCTCAGCCAACTCCGCGGTGCTTCTACCTCCTTCTTACTAAGGGGGTTCAAGAGTACATGCGAGCATGCGCGTGCCTTAATGCACACGCATTTGTTGAGTACACTGTTCAACGATCACTGCTCGAATAAAACATATTAATTCGCGTTTGTGCTCGTATTCTTCGTCATGCACGCAACGCTTAGGCATGAGATGATTTTGGGATCTGCTGTTTTTTTTAGAGTGCACACACCACCACAGCCTCTTTTTTATTGAAATAGAGCGCCTTTGGCTGCCGAAAGAGCAATAAACATTGGCATCACCATATGAACTTCACCACGCTGATAATTATAAATAATCATACTTGAAAGGAGCCCGAGCTGTTGTACCCCGAGCGCGTTAGCAGAGGCTGAAAAGGAACGGAAGTCGGCTCTGCGTTCAAATATCGCTCGGAGAATGGGCTTTCGTGAAGAAAGTCGCACCCCGGTGTGAACACTTGATCTCGATCTGCGCCTGTTGTTGTTCAACCAAACTACGTCGCACGACCTCCGGTAATCGCTAGTTTGAATCAGCCTTTAGGCAGAGCCACAGCATCGGGATACCTAGTGGCGAACTCAATGAGAGTGAGAATATAATGCCACCTAGCGTTGCCAGGTGGCGCATGACTGAGGTATGAAAGGAGGACGAAGTGGAAGAGGACGACAAAGTGTCGCTTGCACGTTTGCGTCTGTGCTGCTGTGTTCTTATGTCTGGGCTACCCCCTGCTATCATTGGTATCCTTAGTCACCGTGTACGTGACATTCTGGTGGAGGTGCTGGGTAAAAACGATCGCTTATGCAAGAATCTCCATCTACAAGACGTCGCGCCAGCCCTGTACCATTGGACACCCCAGTGAATCGCTCCAGTCGACGGCTCCAGGGACTGTCTCCGGAGTTTCAGCCATCACCCGCCGCCATGACATCTAGTGCTCCTACGCAGCAGGTGACGGGCGTCGCACCGGCCTGTAACTACACCTTGCAGGCCCCTCGGGTACCGAAGACTTTCCATGGGGACCTCTTTGAGGATGTGGAGGACTGGTTCCTTCAGTTTGAACGTGTCGCTGCATTCAACCAGTAAGAAGATGCTGCCAAACTAAGGAACGTCTACTTCAGCCTTGAGGACGGCGCCCGTATCTGGTTCGAGAACCGAGAGCAAGCATTAACTTCGTGGCGGGAATTCCGTCGTCAACGGCTCGAGGCTTACACTAGCGCAGATCGTCGCGAGCATGCAGAACGTGCCATTCACTCTCGCATCCAAAGGCCGAATGAGAGTGTCCAAGCATACGTCGAGGACATGACGCGCCTCTTCAGGCGAGCCGATCCCGCCATGTCCGAGGACAAAAAGGTCAGGCACTTGATGCAGGGTTTGAAAGAGCAGTTGTTCGCAGGCCTTGTGCGAAACCCACCGTCGACTGTAAACAGATTCCTTGCGGAGGCCACCACAATGGAAAAGGTGCTACACCAACGTGCCATGGCTTATGACCGACCTTTTCATACAAGCACAATCGCGGAATCATTTGCATCTTCAGAGCGGCATCCCGATGCATTGCGCGAACTGATTCGCAGCGTCGTGCGCGAAGAACTAAGCAAGTTCTGGAGCCCTCTGCAGCAATCGCCATCTTCCGTTTCTGCTATAGTGCGGGAGGAGGTGCGGCAGGCACTCAAGAGCCCTCTTTCGCCTGTAGTTCCGAGCCCGCCATTGCTGTCGGGGACCGACAATCGTCCCACATATGCGGAAGTTCTGCAGAGTCAGGCTCCCCCTTCACCACCGCCCATTCTCGCGTCACCTACAGTTCCGCTGCCCTCGGTGCAGCCAGTGCAGAACTTCGACAATCGTCCGCTGCCCCGACGCAAAGCCGACATTTGGCGCACGCCTGACCGCCGTCCGCTTTGCTTCCACTGCGGTGAACCAGGACATCTCTACCGGGATTGTCCTTATCGACGCCTCGGTCTCCACGGCTTCCGCATCGACTCGCCTCCTCCCCGGTTTGGTCAACGACCCCGAGTTATTGAGGAGTAC
>JAJIZL010028138.1:135484-152416 GCA_023969395.1 Amblyomma maculatum | reverse complement strand
GCGACTGTTTTGAGGAAGGTGCTCACTGCTTGGCCAGGTGTGTACCTTCGAACCGCCGGAGGTCATATAGTTACTCCAAAGGGGATGTGCACGGCTCGCATTCAGATTAACGGACGTACGTTCGTCGTTAGTTGCGTTGTTTTAAGTGACTGCTCCCGTGACCTTATCCTCGGCATTGACTTTCTGCGGGAGTACGGAGCAGTTATCGACCTGCGAAATAGACTCGTCACGTTTTCGATGGGACAATCTACCGAACAAGACAGTAGCAGTCCTTGCAATACCGCACTTCGTGTTTCCGCTGAGAGCGTCTCGCTGCCGCCCCGAAGCAGTGCTCTTGTGGAAGTTACCTGTGACGATTTCCGTACCGGTGATGCTGTAGCGGAGGCGAACACTCCTGCTTGCTCATGGCATTTTCGCTCCCCGAAGTTTATTGTCGTTTCACAATGGCCGGGCTGCACTCCTTGTCACAAATTTTTCTAATGAGTACCGACACTTGTTCCCGGGGACTGCTATCGCTTTTGCTGACTATGTTGCGCACGATCCGGTCTGTTTTGCATCCACGGCAGTAGAAACTAACGAGCCATCTCTTGACAACATCGACATTAACTGCCACTTGTCGAAGGAGAAACGGCGGGCTTTAGAGCAACTGCTGCTACACTTCAAGCACTGCTTTGCTTCTTCCTCGAAGGTTCGTCAAACGCCCATCACACAACATCGCATCATTACTTATGACGACGCTCGCCCAATACGACAGCAGCCTTATCGTGTGTCTGCCAAAGAACGAGAAGTGATCCAGACGCAAGTTCAGGAGATGCTGGATGATGGTGTTGTGCAGCCTTCACAAATTCTCTCTCACCGATGTGGGAACAGCGGACCAACGATATCGATAGCAACGCGTTCAAATGGAGTCTCGAAAAGAGGCATGCTCCTCAGTGGAGCTTTCTCTACTTTGCCTCTCGAGAACTCCTTTGGCCAGTGTCGCAGGACCTCACATTTCTTAATCTCCTGCTGCACTCGCGGCCAGTAAATTTTTCGTCTTAACCACTTGATGCCCCGCCAGCGGAATATCATCGGCAACGTTTAACACATGCGATCTGAAAGAAGGGAAGTGCTAGATGTCGAACTTCTCTGGAGGAGGCGTGATGATAGAGGTGATACAGCAAACCCTTGGTGAACGAATAAGCGTCAGAAGCGCTGTGCTTGTCATGGAATACCTTTCTTATTGTCACCAAACACGCTTTCAATGTTCAATCCAAAATCTGCTCTCTTTTTAGCATTTTCTTGGTAAACTGCATTGGGGCGACATTTAAATTTAGGGCCTCCACCTTTTCTATTTATGTTGATCACATCGCCCTTCTATATCCTAATAATTTTTTCAGCGATACCCTCAGGGTTCTTCCAATTACAATCTAGATTTGACGGCTCATAGGTCTCCGGTATATTTCCAACTATCACATTGAAAAAAAGTAGTTTGTTGCCACGCTCCGTCGTGGAAGAAGTGGATAGTAGCGCATCTCTCTCTTCTTCTTCCTCGAACTGCTAAGTAAGCCGCTACAGGGCGTAACAATAACTCTGGACTGTGAACGCGTCGGAAGAGCCTGCAACGGCGTATTCATGCATTTCGCCAGGGCCGTGCCAGTGAAGCAAGGGGAAGCGGTATACACTGCTGCCTCGGGAACTTCCGTCGTACTGCCGTCAACCACGAATATCGTGGATTAGGTACCGGTGAGAGCAGTTTCAGAAACTAGGTCCTGCCGCACAACCACTGTATTGCTCCCCGTGTCCCGTAAAACACCCACGTATAGACTTAGCAGCTCTCCCTCTAGCACAGGCAGGTTTGGTGCACCTGCGGATCTTTTGCAGACACATCCGGCCGCAAGCACGGCCTAAGCTGGCTCTAGGGTGTTTTCAATTATGGACGCCTTCTTAGACGCAATACTCTCCGGCTGAACACAACAGGACGACTGCTTCTGGTTTTCGTGCTTACATAAAGAGGAACTTACATCATGTCTTTCATCTCTACAATAACTGCAATAAAGCTGTTTTAGGCTAGAACGACATGCAGCAGCCTCATGTCCAGGTTGTTACACATGAGGCAGTTTCTTGACTGTCTGTGGTTCGAAACATCATTTTCTTTCAGATGCCTTCCTCGAAATACTCATCAAACGCAGACAAATGCCTTTGCCGCTGGGCGTCTAGCAAATTATGCCACCTCAGCTATTTTATCTGGCATCTTGCGCTCTTGTTCCCGAAGAAAAATCGCCACAAGTCTATACGAGTTCCACATGAACTGTTCGGTAACCGCCAATTCACGTAAAACAATATACGTCGTAGCCGTACCTGACATCTCGACCCGTCGATCTAGAAGAATGAGCAAGTAGGCTGCGTATTGCTTGCCTGTTTCTTTATCAAGCGGCTTACTTTCACAAATCCTTTCGCGATAGCCTTTTGCTGTAAACCTGAAATGTCGGAATAACGCTTGTTTTGCCTTATCATAATGCATTGACACTGTCGGGGACAGTCGACCGAACACGTGGGAAATTCCCCAGTTAAACGCATACCCAGTGCTGTAGCTCATTTTTCCTTAAGCCAGTTACGACCTACTGCGATAAGCTAAAGTATGTGAGGTATGCATCCAAGTCTTCCCTGCGACTGTCGAAAGGCGGGCTCAACGTATGTGGGGTGGGGTAAACGTAGCTGAGGATCCCGGTGTGGGTTTCGATTGCCTCCACCAGCTTCTGTGAACCTTAATCGGAGCTACAATCTACGCTGCTCAGCCTGTGCTCGCCTCAGCTACGCCTCTGCTTGCAACCTCTCATGCTCGCTGTCGGCAGCCCACAGAGTGCGTTGAGCCTCTGCTTGATCTTCGCATGCTCACGTTCGGCACCCCGTGCAGTACGTTCCTTCTCCATGTTTCTGCTCACCATGTAGCTTCTGCCCAGAGGAACCCCACGAAGGCACCTATGCATATCTCAACCCTAACGTTTTACCCTACGCAAAATACCCTGAATATATGCTCATTGTCTCTGTTTTATTTACACAGTCCTAAAGTTACACAGCTTTGCCCTGTTCCGGACGCCAATTTATCGCGAATTTAGTGAACGTCTCTCCAAATGCAAGGGGGAGCTCTATCACGAGAAGATTGAAACAAGGTTACAAGCAAATCAAATGAATCAAAACGAAGCCGTTTTAAAACTTATAGCCAGGATACCAATACGAAATCCTACTCAAAGCAAAATACACGCACAAAATGCGCACCACTCCTGAAAATAAATGAAAGCGTTCACCGAATAATGAATGTCCCGGAAAAAGAAGGGATGTCTTGGAGCCAAGGCAGACGCGTTTGCGTGAGCTTCGTCGCGTCGGCGGTGCAGGGTTCACATATGCTCTAAAACGTGCCAGGTGGCAGATTGAGCAAAGAGATTCAAAAGAGGCTTGTGGCCTTGCGTTGGTAGCCCAAGGAACTTGGCAGCGGCAACGTAACCAGGTCCGAGACCAGCGCAGTACCCGACGATGGCATCCCATCACTTTGATAGCTTTTTTACTCAAGGATTGTCACAGCTGATCCAAGAGAGGTCTTTCGCGGCAGCACGGACAAGGCGTCCGTCAACTCTCTATCCCTACGCTCAAATCCAGTCGCGTTGTAGTTGTCGTTGGACGCGATCCATCTCGCGCGGGCCATTCAAGAGAGGCCTCTCTGCAGCATGGACCAGACATATCTGTCCTTTGTGAATATCTTTGCTTGCATGCCGTTCATCTGTTATCCTCTCTTCTTTGATATATAGGTTTCCCGACACGTCAACTTTCCGCTCTGCTTTCACGGAACGCGCTCCGTCGTTCTCGCCACACGCTCGTGACCTCACTGCACTCCGATTCGGTATATGCATCGCTCCGCTGTCGGTGCAAAAACAAAGCCAGCGTTTCACCACGCAACACCTCACACAGAACCCCGCAGGCGGAAAACTTTCGCAAAGCGTCCCGTTCCAGACGGATTACTGGAGCTTGCTGCTCCAGAGCCCGGCTCCCAAGGATGGCATTCCAGATTTCTTTCTCCCTGATTCCATCAATATGACAGGGAGTATCAGAATTCTAAAATGAGATGACCCTGATTGACTATTATCCCGCATTTGGTGCATAACTTTGGAGGTTCCTCTTTCTCAAGGCCCCCTAGGGTCTTCCTGGGTGAACAGAGGAGCTTCTACACTGAAGGCCATAAAGTTATCTTGAACTTGAATCTCACACTCAAATGCTTATTTTGAAAATTTTGGCGACTATCGTGACTAATACATGACACTGACATTCATCACGCGTGAATATAACTGTACCCAACAAAATAACAGCGTATAATAACCCTTCTCTCTTTTTTTTCCGCATCGTTCTAGTGCCTTTCGATAGTTTCTGCCTACCATGCTAGCAGTAATACTTCTGATGCCATATCCCGCGTCGACGCCTCCAGCAACACTGCTTTGTGTTGCCTCAGCGCTTCTGATACAGCTCAAAAGCGCCCTTACGACCATCATAATCGAGATGTTCACTACCCACCTGGCTCCTTCGTTTGTCTCCGGCTCCCGGCTCACCATGTCTACGTGTTTGAGAAGCTCATGAATCGTTAGGCGGTCTCTATCGCTACTTGCAGCAACTGAATGACGTAACCTATAGATCGCGTTCCGTTCTTCATGCCGGACCCCTGTACCACCTGCCAATATTATGAACAAAACTAATGTTCCTCCCAATGCTCCCGAAGTTGTGTTTAGGAAGCATCGGGAGATTACATTCCCGTGGGGAAGGGAGGGATTCCCAGTTGGCAGTTGAGAATTCAGAAGACGACAAGGATGTTTTTAGCGCTGTGTCGAACGCCGACGACGCTGAAGGTGAAGCTGGTATACCTGGTGTGTGAGCTGGTTTTCCGGCGGTGGTTACTTGTTTGGAGTGTGATTCTTTCCGCTGGGTAACAACCATAACAATATCATTTTGGTGCAGTTTCACTTCTGCAGCTGTTTTAATTACAAATTTGTATATCAGAACGCATTTTCATCACCTACCATTATAGTACATGATAGATGATTCGCTTCCTAACATAGCGAGTACTAAAACCTCGTGCAGCGCTCTGTGAAGGAAGTATAATTTCCGCATGTAAGATTGGATCACTTAATTTGTGTTTAGGAAGAGGGACGCATGATATCAAAATTAAACATAACAATGACACCTATCACGTAGACATCAGCGCCATTCGATGACTTTGAGGTCATCGAATGACCTCCCTTTCAAATTAGGTTGGAGATAAAGATCTCCGTGATCTCCGTGTTCTCTGTACAGTACTGAGCGCAGAGATCGCGGTAGCTAATAAGCAATTAAGGCGCCTAAAGATAAATCATTTCATTTCGATACACCGGGGTTATCCACTGCTCGAGCAGTGTAATATTTTAAGAGTTGGCATGCGGATAAATTATAAAATCAGTGCATAACATATATTTGCACATGGAAGATATATTAGTGGCTTCAGCTGACGCACTAGGAGAGCGTTTTCCTATACGCTTTGTTTGTAAGTAGCAATGGACTGACTTTTCCATTTCATTTGAGATTCGTGGACGAACTTTACTTTTCATAGAATGGTAAAACTGCTTCATTTCTAGTCGGCGCTGCTGCTGTAGAGCTTAAAAAGGGCGAGGTAATTTCTCCTATATTTAAGCATGGAGCGCATCTTGGAGATACAAAAAGTTTCATTTATGCTATGATTTGCTTGAAAGAGGAGAGAAAACATTACTGGAAACCTTTACTGAACGCTAAATGAAATTCGCACTCACACTGCTAAGACAACTTGTTTATCTCCAAACAGTGCATGACGTAAATCGTTTCAGAAGATTTGTTAAAAATCAAACTGATAGAATGGCAGTACAACATTAGTATAGCATGCTTTCTGTATTTCAGACAGTGACCTGTATAACGGCGTTAGAACGTCGCGAGCGTCAGTCAATGCGGGTTTCCCCGAGTCTTTTGTGTTCTGCTATTTGCTCTTTATAGGTGACGGCGTCTCTTGCTGACGTTTCATTAAACCTTAAATCTGCTTCTAAAACGCAGAAAAAAATCGCAGCCAGCACCTGGCGCCTAGCCAAGTGTCCTTCAGGACCTCTACTGGGGGAAATAAAGTTTTACCAAACCAAACTGTCCGCACTACCTAGAGATTTGTGTGGACTTCAGGATTCTTTAAGCTCATTTGTTTTCCCATTGTGGCTTTTCATTAATAGGCAACCTGCAATGAAGTTTGCTGAGACATGTGGTGACACCTGGCGGCCGACGGGAGCTAATACTGAGGCGGCGCAGAAGCTGACGACGTGTATGTTGCGGCCGCTGTGTTTCTTCTGCGTTCGCGTTTTGTTATCCCAGTGAGTGTGATTTACTCATTTAGTGACTTCAGGGGTCTCGTGCGAGACTTCGGCTACTACGAATGTGAACAAGAATAAAAACAAGCGCAGGGGCGGCGAGAAAGACTGCCACAATCGCGAAGGAAACCCAAGCGCACCGCTTGCTGGGAGAACCTGAAGAGAATGATGAGAGAAGGGAATAGTGGCTGTGAGAGAGTAATGTAACTGAAAATCGTTTTGTTATGGGGCCAGTGGCGTACAGACGCCAAGGAGCTAAAATAAGACCATTGCCCATTGAGCGGAAGAAACGCTATAAACTTCTGACTCGGGAGTCGCACGCTGGTTGGGGCACTCTCCTCAGTACGCGCTCCGCGCTGTAAAATCTGGCGTGTACTAGTATATGCTGTGCAGGATCGAGTGGCATTGTCATTTTAAAGGACGTAATGTCCAGAAAACCAACAAAGTCGCGCAGCCGCAGCATCAAATTCCAGCCGCGTTTCATCGGAGGCGAAATTAAAAAAAAATGCTCGTGGATCTGTGAACCGCATTTCTAATGCGGTGTCTATTAGGAACCTCAAAGCCAAAATATGTTCAAAACTTTCAATTACAGATTTGGATGAGCATATTTATCTGTAAAAATAGTTCTTAAGGCGCAGAAAAAGTCGAAGTGGCGGAGTGTGGAGGCCCGTGATACTGTGTACGCGGAGCATGGAACTTCATTCTATCAGCCCGCGCCAAACATTTCTTGCACCGACTGCTCAAGCTGCTGAAGAGTTTCTTGTCCCATTTGATACACCGTTCCATCATTACTAGCAACCGTAAAAAATCCTAACTCTAGCGACCTCATTTACGGAAGCTTTGCCGTTGAGTACCAGCATTTCCCGCCGGCTTTCCCCAAGCTTGTGGTACGGAGGTATAAAATGCATTCCATTGTTGTTGCTAAGAACTTTATTTTTCCACTGAAATAGGAGGCCCCCTACTCCCCGCCCCCGACATGCAGACCTATGGGACGGAGGCCGGTGCATCGGTGACCAAATACTGCAGTTTTCGTTGATGACGCACGCTACAACCACAGTGCTTGCAATCGCCACGACATCCGTAGCGGGTACAGTACCATGCCTCCTGAAACCTCCGCGGCACTGTCTAAAGGTGCACCACGAACAAACGTGTTCGTCATGGTACTGTAAAGCGCAACCGCGAGAAAATTGTTATGCTGCTGTAGTCAAACAGCAAGAACAAAAAAAAAAAAGAAACGGCGATCAATCTCTTCTCAGGTTCTCTCTGCACTTTCAATGTTTTCATTAATTTATTAATTTCTTAATTCAGCATCACATATCCGACTGATGCCTTAAGGCAATGAATTTCATTACAAAAAAAAAAAAAAAAAATCTCGGTCTACTCACGCGAAATTCAAAGTTGTGCGCGCGGGTGTTCCGTCGCGAGCGGCGCACACTTCGCGGTGACGTCAACACAATTCACGTTCTAAACATGAACATTCTCGAACAGGCGGTGTCCTTTTGCCAGTATTGGTTTTCGGAAGTAGCTCTCAAGGCATTTGATTGCCTTAAAACCACAGAAAATGAGAGCCGAGATGCTTCCCGCCGTACAACGGCGAACGCAACCCGACCGCGCTGGCAGCCTCAGATTAGCCGGCACCGCCGTTGGCAGCGCTGAACGCTGCACTCCACTAGCGTCGCCTGGCCACTGCAGGTTGCCTATACAGTATTCATAATCAGAAAACAATGTATTTAATGGCGGTTAAGCAACACCACAGAGTCGATGTTTTGTAGAATAGAGAATTGAACTATTGCAACGTGTCCTATTGTGTTTGAAGTATCCAAGCAAATTTAAATTCGGGTTCCGAACACGTTTCTGAAGCAACTAGTAGGGAGGATTAAAGTGGAAGACTAGTTTGCACTTTTCTGCGTCGCTGCTATTAGACCTTACGACTTTATTGTGCATATATTTGAAAATTATAGTTGTGGGCGTATAGCATGAGTGCATTTTGAATTTTAAGATACCAATGAGAAAGAAGCTTATAATATGATTTCATATCTTGTCATGAATTCTGTGAAAGCAGTAAGTCTATGTCATTGCAAAAATGTCGCATTGCAAAAAAGTAACATTAAGCACCCTGCGAGGAGAGCAAACACACTTTTTTGTTTTATTTGAATATCTTCAGGGCCCGTACGGGTATAAGGCAAGGGAGTCAAATGCGTGAGAAACACACTTTGCATTAGCTGAAAAAAATTCCAGAGTGCACTTTGGACCACTACACTGCGATGAGGCGAACGCCATTATAGCGCGGTGGATCGTATAGCCCTCCACTGCGGCACCTCTATTTTCATCTCTTCTTTCACTCCCACCTTCTTTCGTTCCATTACGATATTGTACGTGTCAGTGGAGAATTGTGAGAGAGACTGAGACTTTTCTATCCTCTAAATCAATTTCAAACACCACTGATGCCTGTTGTACAAACGCTTTCTCGACATTTTGGTCTGCTTCTGTTTGCTGTGCGATGCGGCGTTCGAGGAAGCGGCAAATGAAAGGCGCCACACGGATACCCGTATTCGGCGCCTGGCGGGGCCAGCTTCGTATATACATAAATCGTCTGGTGACGTCATGACCGGTCGTGGCGGTACATCGCGCGTTTTTGCCGCCACGCGTGACGGGGGCGAGGAAGAGGACTTTCATTTCCGATGGAAATAAAAGTTGTCCAACCAACCAACGAACCAATCTTGTCGAAAAAAAAAAAACAGCATTTCATTGAATGCATCAAAGTTCACCGGCGTTCTACATTTGGTTTACCGGAAAGAAAAGGCGCAGTATCTGTACTTTACGGAATCTCGCTATCCTCCTCACGGTAGACAAGGGGAATTATGAAGAGCGTTTAACGATCTGGGGCATGGAGCAGTTCGTAAAGCACTCGGGTGAGGACCCAAGGGACGGAGGTCCGATTTCCGGTGAAGGTACAAGGTTTATTAATTTATTTTTATCTGTGGCTCTCGATAGCGCGAGAATTTTGCTGACAACCTTCTGCTGACAACCTTCTGTCGACAACGATGGGACATTAAAGTCTTTCTCCTTAAAAAAAAAAATCATACAACGCTGTAAGAATCCTAACATGAGCGTAAAGCATATATGCCACAATCTCTGAAAACAAACTTTTCAAGACATTCAATGAGACAACTGATTTCTCAATTTTACATACAATAGCAAATATGCATCCTGCACATGAGATATGTTTTAGAAGATGTTGCGCAGATATGATATTGCCACCAAATAATTTAAACAATATTTCGTATTTTCCAATTTCCGCTAGCATGCGGTGTTATCACTTAGTGCACGGAACGATTTTTCACTCGGTTCATACTAGTTGTCGCGGCATAGAATGCTATTATTTTTATTTGCTGCGCAAGATGCGTCGAAATGTAGCGCGAAATGCCCCAGGTACGCGCGTATGTTTCTATTAAATGTATACAATGTTCTCGGTAGTAGTAGTCTCAATTTGCGCCTTTATTAGATGTTTTTGTAACGACAATAAACTGAGCCCTGACAAGCGTACCGGGCGTTCGAACACATTGCTGCTATCTACGCCGCCTTGTTAGTTCTTTTGCGGGCGCAAGTAAGCCCCATAAACAATTTATTTCAGCCCTACAACTGCCGGTTCATTTGTAGCCTACAGCATTGTCACCCCAAGTGAGGTCTGGTGGAGCTGCTAGCATTCATGTTCAGCGCTCCTTCTACAAGACGAGGCAACCGCCCTGTTCATGTCGCTCCGGGAGACCTGCCCACAGCCCCACCGAGCCAGTCGCCGACTCCAAGGACTATGCCTGATCACGGATGCTGCCGGATCCCACTGAACCCCGCAAGGACGCCTGAACGACGACAATGACCCAGAACTAACCTTATTTTCGTCTGGTGTTCCAAAAGCCCTGACAGTTGCCAATTTTCAGTGGAGCACAAGAAGAACATCCGTAGTCTAGTCTGTATAAATACAAAAGGGTGGCTGGATATGAAAGTCGGACGATGCGTCAAAGCTTTGAAACCTGTTCATCCCACTGGATGGCACAGCTCGAACGTTGCATGTAGTGTTCTTGTATATGCTCCCTAGGGAGCAGTGTTGCGCGACTGACATCCCTGCGCCACTCTTGGCGATGACGTCAAACGTTCCATACGAAGGAGGAGTCAACTTGCCAAGCGCAACAGGAGGAGCCACACTTTACTGGCGAACATTTTTCTCGCCGCTTGCAGTGCCGTCAGCTGTCGTCGCATCGGTTTCTACAGTGTGTTCCCTGTTTTTTTGTGCGCTCTAAATTCATGACTGTGCAGTGCAGAACGTTCTCTTCAAATATGACGGGGTGCAGTGCGCCGAACTGCACAAACCGCACCGAAAGCGGCAAAATGTTTTATTCAGTGCCCTGCGGAAGGTTAGTCCTACGACGGCGACTGCAGTGGCTTTAGGGTATGAGCCGCGTGAAACAGCCCCGAAAGGAGCTCGAATATGCGAGGTATGTTGTTTTTATTTCATCTTAATGCATTCTTCGTGCTTATTTTCTGTAAAATGGCTTCCCTTACGGAAATGCCATATCTGGACTTATAAAAAAAATCCAGATCAGGTATATCAGGAATTGGGCAGGTATGGTATATTAGGGCAGATCTAGACCAGATAAGGCATATCTGCCCAATTCCTGATTTCGAGTACCAGATAAGGCATATCTGGTTGTATATGCCTGATCTGCCCAATTCCTGATATCGAGTACCAGATAAGGCATATCTGATCAGATATGCCTTATCTACCCAATTCCTGATTTAAATATCTAGCCCGCATGGCAGGTAGGTTTTGAACTATAGATCTATATATTTACATATCAACATAACAGTTTATTACAACACACACAAAACAATTTCAGCATTCCAGCTAAACGCACGCTCAATCAAGTTTGCCAAGGATTTCAAACCTTACAGGAAAATAGCTTTGAAACCGCAGGTTTTCTTTTTTCCCTGCTTATATGGAATCGCTCAAAGACGGTCCTGAATTACGTGTGTATACGGAGGGTCAGACATGCTCATCCGTTAGTAAATATTGAGATTCTACTCATTTTCGCGCGATACTATAACAAACTAATGAGATATCTGAACAGAATATTGTCTACACGAGAAGCTAAAGTGAAATACATTAATATATTAAATTAGGTATTACATTTTTATTCTACTCTTTTACACACAGAGCTTTAACCAGTAAATGCTTTTAGTTTGAGCTGGTTTAATTGCGAAGCTAAATAAAATAAACGGCTATTAATCGAACTAGACTATTAAAATAGAATTTAAAGGTTTGTCGACACCCGGAAAAGGTACCGCTAAACCGTAGGACGTAAAACACACACTTTTGGGACTGCTGATAATACCTAAACCTTAGCAAAGTACATATAGGCTGTCAGAAAGTACTGGTGTTACCTTAAGCATAGACTGCTGTGCAAAATGAGCGAACGCGCCTAACTCGTGGTTGCTTTTCAAATTAGGAGAGAAAACAAAAAAAAACAAGTCCGATGGCATTTGTCATGACAGCGACAGCTCTGCCCCTAAACCAAATCAAGCATGAAGCTACTTAGGTAGTGCAAATAAAAATAATAATAAACAACGAAGGATCCTATCCACCCACTGAAATTTGTCAAAATTGCTGGAGCGAAAGACAAATTAGCAACGAAAGGTACGGAAAAATATTACATACTGGCAATTACCATCCAATTTACTGATTGGAAAATTATTTTCCGTCAAAATAATAAAGTGAACAATATCCTGAGGCTGGCAAGTGCTAGTTCCCGACAAGAAGTGTCACGCTCACGGTTTTGGTGATCGGGCGTGAAGATGAGACGGCACGATGAGGGTGCGATCCGACACAATGGTGAAGATTTGGCCGGGCCACCCAGGGCAGAATCCCCGAAAAGCTCAATCGACCATCAGGTTCGCTGCTAAGGCTGGGGAGGCAGCTTCCACCCACAGTGGGACACAGTAATTTCCTCTGTGCCGACGGTCAGACTGAAGCACTTGTAGGTTTGCTGTCGCATTTTTGTTCCATGCACATAGCTAATAGCGAACAGGCGCTGGCACACACACACACGCCAGCATACACAACATGCAGCACGCCCGCCAGCCGCACCGAACACCGATGTCTGCCACCGAAAAGGAACGAGATACCAAGTGCTTAGCCGCACGGAGTTGAAAGGGGGAGGGGAAAGAAGCAAGCACACAGAAAACGGAGAGCTCGTGGCCTACGCGGTATAGAGCGTGGCAGCGAGGAGGAGAGATGAAATGCGAGCCAGTGACGCAGGGGCCGCCGCTGTCTGAGAGGGAATAGCCACTGCGGCCCTCGACGAAGGAACTGCCAACTGTCTCTGAGGGTGAGTCACCGTCTGAATGCGCGGAGGGGGCCGTATACTAAACTGCCATCATTTCCTTGATATTTTGAATCGCTCAAATTAACCGCCCATGCTTTCGTGCACCGGACTGCGGCCGCATTTTAAATGAAAATGCGAGTTAGTAGGCGGAAAGAGGAGCATGTAGCTATAACCCAGCGCCCTCCTGGATTAAGGAACACATGGTGTAATAATTATAGTGCAGCGACATCTGCAGAATATTTGAAATATTAGGAGTCGTAGCTATTTTCTAAATTGGATACAATTACCACTAAGCATGCAGGCCATGCTGAGTGCAGAAAAATTGAAGCTCGACCGCATGATGCCAATATTGGATATTTTCAGAAGGTAGCCGAAGGCCATATATTGCTAATATGCAATAACTATGGCGCCTAAATAATTAAGGCCCCGATGAGGTTATATAAAGTCCTGTTGATACCAGGCATATATGGCCCTGCTCTGTCTATATAAGGTCATGACGATGTCATATATGCCCTTTATCAGGCCACATAAGGTCGCGAGGACACCATATATGCGCCTGATCAAGCCATATAAGGCCCCGCTACCCGTTCAGATATGGATTATATGTTGCATGATGTGGCCAAATCTGAGCCATATAAGGGCAACATTTTGCACATATATGACCTTATCTGGCCCAGATAAGGTCTTATTTGCTGTCTTATATATTTGTATCTGGCAGCATATGTCCCATACCTGGAGCAGATATGGGATTTCCGTAAGGGTTTGTTTATTAACTTTTGGGCGATTCCTAGACACGTTAATTTGCTTGCGCATCTGCCGACTTCATCGCTCGAATTATTCGCGATGCACTGGAGAACTGCTCTATTTCTGAGTGTAAGACACCAGTTGGCGGTATATAATGCTACATCTCCTGCTTTTACTGACTGTCACCCCTAGTGAAAAATCCCGTATCGCGACAAACGGGTTTGAACCGGTTCTGTATTATCCCGTATAAATTTGATACCGGTGTGACCAGTCCTGTATGAAGATTAAACGGGTTTATATCGGACAGGTCATGTCCGGTATGAATCTCAATCCGGACGCTCCAGTCCGGTATAGAGTTAATACAGGGCAGACCTTTTCCAGTATGCATCTTATACATGACATCCCAGTCCGGTATGGATATGAAACAGGGCGGACCAGTCCTATATTGAGCTCATATACAGGACAGGTTATGTCCGGTTTAACAGAAACCGGACAAATCCATCTTGCATCTTCATAATCTGCGACTGAAGATCTGCCACCTTCAATGCGAAAGAGCAAGCAAGAACGTAGCGTTTCGTTAGCGCGGATAAAATACGCTCGAGAATAAATGAAACATCGCTGACCATTGAAATATGCACAGGTCAGCCGAACATTGGGAGTCGCTTCCTCGAGTGTTTACCCATGCAAAACACTTTATCAGAAGTAAATTCATTGACGTCGCGGCTCCGCTGGCATCAGGCGAAGCTAAAACAAGCAGTATTACAAGTGTTGGTGCACCGCATATATCTATATGTAGCAAAAATTGCATGCGTTCGAAGACGATGACAAAAAACATCAGCACTAGTAAATTGTGACATTCGGAGGTTTGTCTGCAAGAACGCGATACCTCGTAAAGATGCGGAACCCGGATAACCCTTCGTGATAGCCAAGAAAAAGATGCAGCGTGTTTAAAGGGCGATCGTTCAATTAGGACAACAAATTCTACACCCTACAAAAATACCCAAACTACAAAAGAGCAATCTCGACTACATAAGCAGATATATAACAACCGTCACCGTATGCTGCCGTGGTGTAGTGGTGAAAGTGTTACAGATCAGATTAAGCAAACTCCTACCCGATTTTGTTGTGTCTACCGAATACGTTTTCTCAAGGAGGTCGTGGCGGCCTGTAATTTCATAAGTGCGCGATTCTCGCGCGATTATTTAGCTGTAGTAAAGCGCAAAAAGTTGTACAAGGACCTTGCAGACGTAGTTTTTCCTGTACCACTGTATCGCACCATGTACAGTGCCAATCCCGGTAGCGACGTTTTAAAGCGCGTGAAGAGAATGCATGTGGCTCCAGGCGCAAAGTCCTTTTTCTTTAGGCTGCACACTGGAACCTTAGAGGCAAAAACCTGGATGGAGGACAAGGGACTCTACGTTCCCTGGGGTGTGCATTGTTTTTATCCAGAATGCCTGAATACGTCGAGCACGTCTTTTTGCAGTGTTTGGGTGGCGTGTTCTTTTGGGACATACTGCAAGAAACACTGAAAAAAGACCTGCCACTAGACCCCCGAAGAATTCGTTTCCTAGCTGAGGAAAATGATGAAGGCGTCCCTTTCGACGCAGTAATGCTGATGGGATTGTACTGTATATGGAAAGCCTGCATGGCAGCGCGACACGCCGACATTGGTGCAAGGCCGGCACGCCAGTACTTCTGCGAATCCGCTGCGGCGTTCGTGGCAACCCACAAGAATGTGTACCCGGTGCCCGAATGGGTATCGAGAATTGAGCCCCTTATGCACATGAAGAGTTTTTAGCCCCTTTACATCAGTCAAGGTTTGGCTGGAAGTTTTAGCCCATACCGACGCTATGTACATTCTTCTCAAGTGTTCTTTCACTTTTGTTGTGTAGCGATGTATGTCTAAGCAGGCAATAAAAAAAGGGTGTAGTGGTTAAAGTGCGTGCTTGCTGGCTGAAAAGACCGAAGTTCGAATCACATGTAATTTTTTTTCTATTTTCTTTTTGTTTCTTTTTCTTTTTTTCGTTTCTTTTTTTTTTCCTTTTCAAATGTAGTGGTGTAATGTATATTTCAGCCTGTATCAATTAACCAGAAACCGGACGAACGCGTCATTTCTGGAACTGATACCGGGCAGAGTATTCCGCTTCTGAACAGAAGCCGGCCGAGCGACGAAGCTCAACCAGAATGACCATTGCGGACACGCCAGCGCCCTAAATAAGCATGATACCAAACATGTTATACAACTGTTCTGCATATAAAGGGCACACTTCGTTTCCCAAATACCTCGAAAATGCGAAGCCGTCGAAGTGTGCGCTAGCAAGCATATACGCGCATCGCGTCGCTTTTGCGCGTACAACAGTCGCTGCAGCTCGTACGATCTTGCGGTGCGTCTTCATATCTGCGACTGAAGATCTGCCGCCTACAACACGAAAGTAGAAGCACGAACGTATCGTTTCGCTAGCGATGACAAAAAACTGTTCGAGAAAAAATAAACAAACATCGCTGACCATCGAAAGATGCGCAGATAGCCGCACACCGGGCGACGCGTTCTCGAATGTTTACATATTGAAACCGCTCAGTCGGAAGTGTATTCATTGACATCGATGCTCCGCTGGTAGCACGTCAAGCTAAAACGGCCAGTATTACATGTATTAGTGCACCGGATATCTCTGTATGTAGGAAAACTTACAAGCGTTCGTTGGCAATGAAAAACACATCAGCACCAGTAAATTATGATATCTCGAGGTTTGCCTTCAATAAAGCGACGAATTATAAAGATACGGCAGATTCGTGAACCCTCGTGATAGCCTGCAAAGATATTCAGCGTGTTTAAAGGGCGGTCGGTGAATTACGGCCCCAAATTCTACTGCCAAGGAAAATATACAAGTACGAAAGACCAAACGTAGCTACAAAAATTGAATAATAACCACTTTAACCATAATCCGCCTTAGAGTAGTGGTTCATTTTCTTTAGGCTGCACACCGGAACCTTAGAGGTAAAAACCTGGATTGAGGAAAAGGGACTGCACGTTCACGGGGGTGTGCATTGTTTTTTATGCAGAGAGCCCGACACCGTCGAGCACGTCTTCTTGGAGTGTTTGGGTGGCGTTTTCTTTTGGGGCATACTGCAAAGAACACTGAAAAAAGACCTGCCACAAGACTGCCGAGGAATTCGTTTCCTATCTGTGGAAAATGATGAAGGCGTCCCTTTCGACGCAGTAATGCTGACGGGATTGCACTGTATATGGAAGGCCTGCATGGCAGCGCGACACGCCGACATTGATGCAAGGCCAGTAATTCTGCGAATCCGTTGCGGCGTTCGTGGCAACCCACAAGAATGTGTACCCGGTGCCCGAATGGGTATCGAGAATTGAGCCCCTTGTGCACATGAAGAGTTTTTAGCCCCTTTACATCAGTCAAGGTTTGGCT
>JAJIZL010028138.1:111452-134574 GCA_023969395.1 Amblyomma maculatum | reverse complement strand
TATATAGGATTTTTCAGTAATGACCTCATCGTTTTGTGAACCACATTATTACTTCCCGTGCAATATTTTACTGGCCTTCCTTATAATTCCCCCTAACTTTCCACTAATGTAAGTCTGATTTCACTCTAGCATCGCCGTTTAGTGAAGAGGGTCACGAACGACAGTGAAGTGCAGAATTTAATGCGAAGCTAATGTACGTCTTAAAGTATAACTAAACAAATAACTTGCACGAAAACTATCTGTTGTGCTGGCTTTTTCTCTGGCTGACTGTGGTTTTAACAGGTTTAAACTGCATCCTTTTCCGTAATTTTAATGTCTCGATTGCTTACTTGCGGTTCATTTGCTTGTCGTTGTTGTCGTTCATTCGCCAATGTGTACTACATTTAATGTCGCCGCGAATCTGCGGTTAAAATTCTGATCGTAACTTCACCAGCGGCAACGCTGGAAAATTACGCGGAATGTGGTAATGCATGATTACTGCTATTTTTAGCACACTTCCATTGCGGGGGTCATAAAATATTGTCGTGAATTCATGATTGCACTGTCGCGTCTCTTAACCTGAGTCCCTTTGGGACTTAAACCCCACAAACGAACCATGAATGCACTGTGCATCACCTTTTGCACATGGACCTTTTTTCAATACAAATCCAGTCAACAAAGTTCGTACATGTTTTCTTCTGCGCATAATCCTATGAAGGATCATTTCACAGCAGACCAGTTTGAGTGATCCTACTTCAAAGGAAGGAAACTACTCAAGCCAGATCTGCCTGCCATCTTTTCTGGTGAGTGAACCACTTGGAATTTCCAAACTTGCATTGCTCTTAACTCTCCGTTCATTGGAATACCAACAGTGTACTCTTGCTCATGCAGGCATGCTTTTGCAGGCACTGGAAAACAGCATGGCTATTGCGCCGTCCACACCGACGTTAGGTGAATACATTCAGCTCGATCACTCAATAGCTGTGTCATGCATGAAAATTGAGAGGTGTACATTTTTCATTCTGCCTTTTTCAGCTGAACAGCCGTATCAGTGTGCTGCGCCTGTGACTGCCCGGAACATGCATTCAGTATCAGCATATGATATCTTTTAGTGTCCAGTGCACGATATGAATACTGAACATTAGGATTTTCTTTGGTATTTTTTTTCGGCAGCGGCAGCAGCACCCTGCGAACATCACCATTCACTCTGCTATCGAAACTGTGCAGATACGACGGAGAGCAGCCTTTCCCGGATCGTCTAACGCTGCCCGGCCCCATCGGACACGGTTGGCTGCCTGGCTTTTCCTGCCACTTAAGTAACCGTGTTCTACCGCACGACCGGCTTCGCAAGAAATCATTGCTGCCATCACCGCTGCAGGCATCCAGTGCGCCTGCGCGCCTGAGGGAGCCCTCGACTGACCGTACATAAATCGGAAGCACCTGGTGAAGCGGTCATTTGGCAGCGGCAGCAGCACCCTGCGAACATCACCATTCACTCTGCTATCGAAACTGTGCAGGTTGGTTTGTACTCATATTCTTCTACTTGATGGTGCTTGTGCTGCGGTCGCTGCCAAAGACCTTTAGTGTACTTTCCTGTGTTGGGTCTGGCGACATCCTGTCGCAGTGAAAACCATGTCTAACGCCTGCTGCACTTGTAATGTGGTCTTTCTTGAGAGCGAAGGATGCATGGCTTGTTCAGGGGGCGCACGGGAGTACCATTTCGGAAAATGTGCTGGAATAACGGAAAAGTCATTCAAGGGAAAATCTGACGCCGCCAAGAAAGCGTGGCGATGCCAAGATTGTCGAAGCTCTGCTTCACATGGTAGCTGCAGTGACGAAAGCAAAACTGATGGAGATATAAAGGCTATCCTTACATCTATTAATCTGAAGCTTGAAAGCCTACCAGCCCTCGTAACTCGAGCGGAAGCCATGGAAGAATCTGTCACGCACATTTCCGCCATTTTTGAAGATTTGAAAAAAAAAAACGATCGGTGTGCAAGAAATTGAGAATAAAGTGCTCAGAAAGAAGGTGTTAGAACTGGAGGAAAGGGATGAAAACAACCTATCAGCTCAGGTTCAGCTTCGACGGGAAGTGAATGAGCTTGAGTTTAGAAATAGGCAGCTTAATTTGGAAGTTAATGGTGTTCCTTTTCTGAAAAATGAAAACTTGCTCACAATATTGAATGAGGTTGCAGATAAGCTCGCAACGCCTCATCTCGTCAAACATGACATTGCCTCGGCACACAGGCTGCCCGCTCAGAAAGATAAGATACCCGGCATAATCGTGCGCTTCACAAGGCAGGCGGTCAGGGAATCGTGGTTGAGTAAGAGGAACAAACTAAATACAGTAAGCCAAAAATCTTCATCCAAGAAAACCTAACCAGACACAACCGAGAACTGCTTCTAGCAACAAAAAATTGGGCGAAAGAGGCCGAATTCAAATATGTATGGTATACCCATGGAAAGGTTCTTGTACAGATGACGGATGGGGCAAATGCAATTCATATTAAATGTCTCGAGGACCTTGATCGCCTTAAGAGAAATTGAAGAATGCGCTGTGTGCTATAACTAAGTGAAAAGGGCAAAGATGTTTGAACACGCCTTTTACTCTCCAGACGACCTGAACATTACAGTATCTAATGTTAGGTCTTCCGTACTAAAATGTGTACACCTAAATGCAAGGTCTGTCCGCCACAAAACATTTTCTTTAGAAGAATTCTTCAGTAAATTTTCTTTTAGCTTTTCTGTTATTATGTTCAGCGAAACGTGGAGCACGAACGAGAGTTATGTTTTCAGAATGAAATGCTACAATACGTACTATATCAACCGCCCTTGTGGTTGCGGAGGTGGCACTGCAATTCTCACGCTGGAGCAAATGGACTGTGAACTGCTTAATGCATTTAGCATAGTGACACTAGACTATGAAGTGTTAACTTATTGCAGATAAGGTAATATATTCGGTCTGTTATTGGCCGCCAAATGGGCATATTTCAACATTTTGTAATTTTTATGAAGGCTTTCTTTCATTTGTTGTACAGAATAGGTATAACCTGAACGCCGCAGGTGATTATAATATTGATATGAGTGTTACACTCCTATTAGTACAAATTTTAACAATATTCTCTTGTCATATGGGTTTGAAAATGTTATTAATGTACCGACCAGAATAACAACTGAATGTGAATCATTGCTAGACATATTCATAACAAACCTTTCATCGCAAGATATAAAAGCTGGTGCCCTATCATGTTTCATTAGTGACCATCTTCCCGTGTTCCTTTATTTACAAGTTGCCCCCAGTCGAAACTGTTCGTCTGCTGACAGTCTTTACCTGCCAGTAACCGATGCGGCTCTTAACGCGCTTAGAAAAGAGCTGCTTCAAATAGACTGGTGCGAAGTCCTGAATATACATGATGCAAACAACGCCTACAGTGTTTTTTTAGATACCTTCAAAAGAGTGTACAATGCTCATTTTCCTGTTAAGAGACGCAAAAAGAGTATAAAAATTCGAAAGCCATGGGTCACACATGAACTGTACCAGTAAATGAGAGCAAAAGATCAGCTCTACAGACAATTCTTAAACACCCGCCATCTTGATGACTTGACCGTTTTTAAACAATATAGGAACCAACTAACGAAAAAACTACGTAATGCACGTAAAGAGTTCTTCTCACGTTTTTTGGAGACAAAAATGTGCCGAGTGAGTTGCTCTGGAACAAATTAAACACGCTACTGCGTCGCGATAACCAATGTAGCTGCATTTCTAAACTAACGATGGCAAAGTTTTGCACGAGGCGGAACTGGCTGATGCTTTCAATAATTTCTTTACAAGCATGAGTACGCCAGGCAGCTCCTCAAATGCGTGTCGTTATATCAGCACGCGGAATGAAAAATCAATATTTCTACAGCCAGTGTGTGTGCTGGAAGTAATTTCAACAATAAAAAATTTAAAGAACAGCAGCAGTAGGGATATCGACGAAATTCAAATAAAACCAGTAAAGTATGTCGCAGATGTCATAGCACCAGTTCTAATGCATATCTTTAATAAATGTCTGACGACATCGACATTTCCGGTGAAAATGCAAACTGCAAGTGTCGTGCTTTTTAAAAAGGGAAGCAGAAATGAATTGGGCAATTACCGTCCGGTGTATATCTTACCTATATTTTCTAAACCTCTCGAAAAAATAATACACTGCAGGCTTGCAAATTTTGCGGATCACTGCGAATTAATAACGAAACACCAGTTTGGGTTTAGGAAGAATATGCCTACAGAGTTAGCCCTGCTTCACCAGAAAGAGTATATTTTAACGCAGTTCGAAAGCAAGGCAATAGTAGTCGGCCTCTTTGTAAATTTTTCCAAGGCATTCGACCTGGTGAATCATGACATTCTGCTGCAGAAGTTGGACATTTACGGTATACGTGGTGTGGACTACAGTCATTACAATCATAATTATCCCATCGATGTCAAGTAGTCCAAATCAACAACTCGCGGTCACGAGTCCTGCCACTGCTTTGTGGTGTTCCACAAGGAAGCATATTGGGCCCCTTGCTATTTAACCTGAAAATAATGACATTGTTAACATTAATCAGAACGCCAAATTTATTATATACGCAGATGATACTAGCATATTTTTTTCTGGCAATAATATCGATAAACTCATCTCTGATTGCAATGACACCATAGTCCAACTGCAGCAATGGTCCTCATCCAATTGCATGAAGATTAACGAAAATAAAACAAAAGCTGTTGTCTTCCGGCCGAAAAATAAACCTGTTCCTCTTCATGACGATATTGTTTTAAACTCTCATCCTGTTGACATTGTTGACCATTTCAAATGTCTAGGTGTGATATTCACTTCCAATCTGTCCTGGGAAACTCATGTGAATTTTGTATTAGCCAAACTTGCTCGGATAACCGGTGTAGTCGGTCGTCTCCGATACATGCTCTCTACTAAAACAAAACTATTGGTCTATAATTCTCTTTTCTATTCGCACGCCAACTACTGCCAACTTGTCTGGGGCACAACTACATTCTGTAACACACAAAAAATATTCCGTATGCAAAAACGGTATCTGCGCCACATGTACAATGCTGGTTATAATGCAACCACTGCAGAATTTTTTCACAATGCTCATGTTATTACAGCTCACAAGCTATACCGCTACCGTTTGAGTGCTCGGTATAAATATGAAGCGAAAAAAAATATTCACAGCCTAGACGCCTTGGCACATTTAGAAACAAATATGAATTGTCATAATACTAGACGTGGAGAAAAATGGAAGGTTGCTGCACCACGCTTGAATTTTGGTATGGAGCGTTTGTGTTATTCTCTGCCATCTCTTATAAACTATTATCAATCACTGAATTTTGATTTATTTAGCTGTTCCACTGTTAAACTCAGATACATGTTTGCTGATTGACTAAGCTGACCATCTTTCCTGGTGTTTGTTTTATCTAGCATTTCTTTTTTGGTGTTTGTTTTATCTAGCATTTCTTTTCTTCTGCATAAAACAAGTGTCTTGATATGCTTATCGCTTGTTTACTTTTTGTGCTGACGGTGTTTGTTTTACCTGGCTCAGGACCTTTTCTTTTATTCCGCATTGATTAAGTGTTGATTCGTTTATTGCGTGTTGATTCTCTGGTGTTGCCTAGACGCTGCCTTATATATGGGGCTGCGGACTCGTCAAGCCGCCAAGTGTCAGCTTTTTTTGCGTAGCCCTTCATCTGTATAGCACCTCATGGAAATAAAGATTTATTATAATAATTATTCTGTAGGCTTGGAACTAACTCTTCATTTATTGCAATGTCAACAATGTAATCTTTTTTCATGCACACATGCCTTTGCAGGCACTGGAAAACAGCATGGCTGATGAGCCGTGCCCACCAACGTTAGGTTAATACATTCAGCGCGTTCACGCAACAGCTGTGCCATGCATGAAAGTTGTGAGCTGCACATTTTTCATTCTGCCTTTTTCACCTGAACAGCCGTATCAGTGTGCTGCGCCTGTGACTGCCCAGAACATGCATTCAGTATGAGCATATGAGATCTTTTAGTGTCCAGTGCACGATATAAATACTGAACATTAGGCTTTTCTTTGTATAATAATAATTCTGTAGGCTTGGAACTAACTCTTCATTGATTGCAATGTCAACACTGTACTCTTTTTCATGCAGACATGCCTTTGAAAGCACTGGAAAAGAGCATGGCTGACGAGCCATCCCCACTGACGTTAGGTTAATACATTCAGCTCGATCACGCTGTAGGTTTGTCGTGCATGAACATTGTGAGGTGCACATTTTTCATTCTGCCTTTTTCACTTGAACAGCCGTATTAGTGTGCTGCGCTTGTGACTGCCCAGAACATGCATTCATTATCAGCATATGAGATATTTAGTGTCCAGTGAACGATATGAATACTGAACATTAGGATTTTCTTTGAATAATACTAGTTCTTCAGGCTTGGACCTAACTCTTCATTCATTGCAATGTCGACACAGTACTCTTGTTCATGCAGACACGCCTTTGCAGGCACTAGAAGACAGCATGGCTGTTGAGCCGTCCCCACCGACGTTAGGTTCGGTAGCTGACCCTTATTGTGCTACAGATTCTCCTTCTGTCACTTAAACTATTGCACTTCTCACACTGTGGTTAAGCATGAAGTGTGTCTTCAGGCAACATATTTTTATCTGTGTGCAGGAACCTCGAAAGAAGACCGGATGCTAGAGCTGGAGCGACCGCTCAACCTGGACCTCCTCAAACAGCTCTCAGCTGAAGACACTTAACCATGTTGAATGTCATTCCTGGTTTCTCCTTTTCTTTTATAACAGTGCAGCGCCTATGATTGACTCCAGTATTGTACTCAAATGATGTTTGTATGCCTGACATTGTGTCTACTTTCCCTGACGCTGCAACCACCATTTGGCAGCTTAGTCTGAAACTGAAAATAAATGCTCTATAGTATTAATCAGCCACACACAAACTTCAATGTGGTGACTCATGCTTACCTTTCAGAAATAACCTTTGTCTTTCTACACCATGCATTATCCCAAATAAAAAAAGTCTATGGAAAAGTAGTGTCTGCCCCTTTATGGTGTTATGGCCTTTAATGACTACCAGTGTTTCTGCACAGGGCCGGCATGTCCCTCTGAGTGTTCAGCATTAGTGAAGTGTACAGTGATTGTCAAGTACAATCTCTTTAGCCTCTCCACTTATTCTGCAGTAATGGTGTTATGTAATGTACCTGTTAAAGGAGCACTAGTCGGCTGTATACAATAAAGTTCTAAGTACCAGCTGTTTGTAAAGTGTTTTTCTAATCCCTATCTCCTGCACAGAAGTAGGTTGTAGGTCTATGACTGCATGCTAACTAGATTTGCCTACTTTTGTTAACTTTTCTACTTATCAAAAAGCCCTGAAGGACCCTCTGATAACGATAGGATTTAGGGGGGCGGGGACAGAAATTGAGATGAATATTAAAATACAAATTGTAATGCTACAATCATACCCTTTTGCGTTACAGTGAATGCAGCCGTTAGAAAAAACAAATTCATGTATTAAAAACGGAATGATGCTTACAAAAAGACCGCGACTGGATAAGGGCAGTTTGAACGATCGCAGCATGGAAAAGTTTTAGTGGATGAATGCAAGTCATATATGGTGCTATGGGTAATATATTGTAAGATAATGGAGCGCGAGCAAGTCTGCGACCTGTGCTATTGGTTCAATTCACCTGTCTGTCAATTGCATTGCTTTAGACTGCCTGGTATGCATTGCGTGCAGCGGGGTTTCGTTGTAAGCTTCGTCTAATATTACAGACCTACAGAATCGTGCATTGTAATGTTCTTTCTGCCGGGGGATGCATAACGTTTCCAAGCAAAACTTGTGTAGTATTGTCATTACTTGTATTTATACATCATTAATGTCACAGCTCAAGCTACTGCAACCGTTTCGCCATCTCTGACAGGTCATGCTGCGAATCACATGTGTTTTCAATGTTATGTTTTCCAGAAAAATGCACGATGCGCTTGGCATCGATACCTGCGCCTTTATACAGCGTAAGGAAAAAGGATGCCTGTAAATAGAGCGCGATGTACTTGGCAATAAAAAAGCGAACTGCTTTACATCGTCTGTCCCGCCGTGATCACAGCCCCTGTACGCCCAAGGAGTGGCTTTCCCGCAGAGCCTCCCTGTAGACGTAAGGAGCGGCTTTTCCGTAGAGCTTAGAACATAATGGCGGACCTTCGCGCAACTCTGCTCCCTGCGGGAGCATATACAGAAACACTAGTTGCATAAAAACCACGAGTCCTCCTTAACGACTTCCGTTGGTGCAAAGGCCAGATGAGAGAACGGGACAAACTCAGCGTTGAACTGACAACATACGTTTATTTAGAATGACATAGCTATACATACTCTGGTACCACAGAAAAACGGAACATGCAGACATGTAGCAGGAAGGTCAACCTATTTCACACTGACATGTCAGCATTTCTTAACTCCGACGCTTACAAGAAATGAGATAAATTTGTTCTTTTTCCTATAAGGAAACGGACGTGCGCAGACAAATGTCGCACATATCATAATTTCTGATGCTTCGATTACCTCTCATTATTTTATCTTTGTGGGTGGTGACAATCGCGCTTTATTTTCAGCAGTGGAAAACAAGAGCAGCCGCGACAGTGAATACCTATTTCTTAATGTGAGTGCTATGCTCCATAATCCTGTCATTCTGACAATGGCCGGACTAGCCGATGTACGAACAAACGCAAGACCGCAGAATTAAATAAACAACACCATTCTTGAAGGGCATAGGCTTGCTCTGGTGATGTTTCTTGCAACTAGGAACACCTTTTGCACTTTTCCCAGTTTCAGTTACACGCGAGCACAGAGCACTGAAACTGACCGTGGCCGAAAACATTACATCGACACCAGCCCATTTCCCTGCTCTATTGAAATTATTTGGCCTAACATGGACATAGGGTAAAACTACCACATTTTTCTCGGTGTTCCACTGTGTTAAATCTTTAGCACCGCTCTTCTTTCCTCGCCAACGATAAGGAAGAAGATACCGAGCCAGCTGGAGGAAGAAAAAGAAAGCGTAAGCCCGTGAGCGAGGAGATAGCTGAGTCGCCATCTTGAGAACGCGAACGCATTAAATGAAGTTTTTCTAGATACCGTTCCAGACCTCAATCTTTGGGTGCGTGCTCGTGGCTCGTTTTTGAACATTTTGGTGCCGCCACCCGGCACCAAAATGTTCAAGCTCCTTTTGGGAACTTGAAAATCAGAACAATGGCCACAAACAGGCCACTGACCCGCGCCGCAGGGTACCCTATCGACTCAAGCAGAAACACAGCCAGAACACTTCCGAAAGCCTTCTTCGGGACCTGTTCTATTTCAGCGACGTTCTTGGACCGCATTCTGGTAGAGTCAATCAGATGGCTACAGAGACTCCTCTATTTAGACACCTGGACTACCGCTGGGTGGCACTGTGTCCAGAAATCTGTGAGCAGAACCATGTGAGTCCCTGCGCCGACCTTTATGACAACGCATGTGGACACAAATAGAGCGGAAGTGAGTATCCGTTCGACACGCGGTCTTACAGCCACCTCGTGGCAATCGCGGTGGTCAACCTACACCGCTACTTCGATCATACCTCTAGGCCACAGCTCGACGACAAGACGAAGGTGGGCCTGCGGTAGAACCGCGATTGCGATTACGAGAAGTGGACAATGGACAATCACTACACCGCCAACCTCTGCAAATACCTAAGCGCAACTGGACATCACTCCTACTTTTAACTTTATATCTCCTACATACCATTTCCCCTTTCTCAATTTATGCCTTGTGGCACACTTAAAAAAAGGCGAAGGAATGATTTCTCCACCAGGTGTCGAACCTGTGCATGAACTGCGTCATCGAGTACAAATGAAAGAACGATCTAGAGAACTTGCAGGGTGCCATGCGCGAATTCTGCCTGCTGGAGACAAGCCACGATGAGAACCTGAGTAGCCTACTGGGTTACCTAGACAGGGAACTACGAGTCTTTCCCTTAGTCAGAAGCATAGTGGCGCCCAACAAGCCGCGGATGCAGGTCATGACAGCAGCTACGCTGCTGAAAGGATGCAACTTGCAACTTGTCGTGGGAGCTGCCCTCCGATGAAGGCTACACAAGAGTCGTGACTTGAGCGCTGGGACTCCCAAAGCCCGATGTCGACATGCACAGGCATGCTCAGAACGTGGACTACATCGAACGCAAGCCGGAGAAATCCTTCGTGGGCCTGGTGCGGGCTCACAACGAGCAGACAGAGGCCATACTCCTGCTAAATACCTGGGAAGAATACTGCTCCTTCTGGAAGCGGGAGCAGTATTTTGCCGTTGTTCTGCGGGATCGAAGAGAATTTAGCATCTCTAAGCTGATTGCCAGGCCCTCTGAGATGCTTCCACGGCTTTCCTCAGTGATAGGGGAGACTGACATATACACTACCTTAACTACCTCCGCTACCGCTTTTTGACTTTCGTGGCGCCGTTACTCCTTGAGAAGTTTCAGTTCCCTCTTCCTTTGAGTCCCCCCCCCCCCCCCGAAGGCAATGTTCCGGCTAGGCCAATTGCCTGCCTACACTCGACTGAGAATATCTACTCTAACAGAACGTGGTTCTTTTATTCTGTAGCCAACCAGGACAGCGTTGCAAGCTAAATCAGGAACGAACTAAAAATATATTACGTACCTTGGCTTTAAATAGAAAGAAAATCAAAAATCACCGAATAGCAGAAGACGGGATGTTGCCGCCCGAACTTGGACAAATCACAACGGAGCTCTACAACACCGGCGTCAGCAATGAGGGCCAGCTGAAAGCTGAGATGATAGAATTCATTCGCTATTTCACACGGATGGCCATGCCATTGGGGAGACAGTCAACTTTTCAAGTATTTTTAATGATGTAGCAGTCTAGCAGCGAGCTGTATTGGATGTCCAACAAAGGGCAGCCCGATCCGGACGCGAACGTAACTGTGAACAGGCTCGGGTCGGAATACATGTACCAGGAGTACAACGAAAGCGTTTGGATAAATTCTACTACCCAAGGACTATTCAGCGCCAAATGACATCAATATTTCTGATACCATATTAGCTTCCTTACGTTCTCTTGGACTTGATGGTGCCCATCTACTCGCCTTCGACAACTGTAGGCTACATGAGGCACCACGAAACAAGTAGAAAGTTTACAATAACACGGCTTTCGCAAAGTCAAATTCGTCGATGTATTCGTCACTACGCAAACAATGTAGAAGCCTATGCCCTTGGTAAAGTGTGTTAAATATTTAGCACCGCTCTTCTTTCCGCGCCAACGAGGAGGAAGAAGATGCCGAGCCAGCGGGAGAATGAAGAAGAAAAAAAAGCGCGAGCTCGTGAACGAGAACATGGTTGAGTCGGTATCTTAAGGACGCGAACGCATTAAATGCAGTTTTTCTAGACACCGTCCCAGACCTTCGTCTTTGGGTGCCTGCTCGTGGCCCATTTTTGAACATGCTGGTTATCTTTTACAATTCAGCGTTTTTAACAATCCTTCTGACATGGAAGCAGAAACCTCAAGAGGGTACCTGCTTCAACTAGCCTATGCACTGTACCGGAAATGCTGCGGGTAACTCTATGGGTGCCGGATATTTTCATAGCGTTGCTTAAGCATGACCCCAATTTGTTCCTGTTTACTAGATTCGAGTGGGGCAAGCTGTACGAAAGTTATGGTTTTTTACTTCTGGGCTCCCACGACCAGCAGCAATGGACAGTAGTAAAATGCAATGCCTGGTAAAGAGACATCCTGTGGCCGTAATTGTGATATCTCAAATGGCGCTAGGAGGTCAGTAAAAAAACGAAACAAACTTTTGTCCCATGATTTTTTAAACCTGCCGGGTCACAATATACTACAACAAGGTAATCATCAACAAAGCGAACACTCGTTTAACATTTGCACCTACGAAACGTTTTTAGACTGCCCTGTCATTTATTACAAAATACCGCTCAGTAATGGAGCGATGTACTAAGCAATGAATGTGGATTTCTTTTGAAAAATAAGACATGAAAAATAAAACATTATCTGCCTATTCGTTATTAGTAGATTTAAAGTAAATATCAGGTCTACAACGTTACTGCCGCAATGCCAGAACCCTTCCAAAATGCTACCGCTCCATAGCTGTCATTGTCGTCACTAGGGATTTGTCGTGATGGTTGGAATAAAGCAGATCTTTTGTTTCCATAGAAAATGCGAGCATTAGTTTGGTCTGGTCTTTTTAAAAAATGTAATTACGTTGTCTAACATTTTTTGCCAGCAAACGAGTTGTCTGTTTTTGCTACCTTCAGCAGCGAAAACAGAACTTCTTAACTTGCTGCAAGAGAGCAGTATAGAACATGTAATAACCTGTTTCAAACATATCACAGAGTCTTCAATAGCTACACTTGCTCTCTTTATCACAAACATAGACTTCATTAAATTATCCGCTGGAGCAGTCAAGAAAAATATCTGTGCTCACTCACCCATATACAAGCTTGTCTAGAGAATACGACTGAATCGAAGACAAGAAATGCTATTCTTTCGAAACATACACGCAAAAACGATGGAGCCTTTTCGTAATAACTCAGCAACCACGTCATGAGAAAGGGTCATGAGAAAGACGCTTGACGACGCCTACAAAAACATTTTGTTCTTAATTCGAATGCCTATATGTTTGTTGAACACTTTGAGATTAAAAGCTCCACACCTAACACGAAGAAAAAGCTATGAAATGCAAGAGAATGCTTGCGCATGATGCGAGAGAAAGATAACCTTTTAGCAAAACAATCAAAAGCAAGGAAACAAGTGATCAGCAATAGTTTCGGAAGGTTACAAACCAGTCGATTAAAACAATCCGGGTGACAAAAAAACAGATCCTTGACAGCCATTTTTCTGCTACGAATGTTTTCTAGACGAGAAAAAACATGGAAACGAATAAATATACTGTGGAACAGCCCTAAATCCCGTTATGCACAGCCTACAATAAAACAAAACGGCGAAAGTTTCAGAGAATCAAAAAAGAATATTTAACTAATACTTCTCTTCCACAAACGGGCGGATCGAAATTAGGAGTACGATGATTGCCGGTACCAAATGCTATTAGCTTTTACTGCGGCTCTGCTACAGAAGCAAAAGTCTTCTTACCCTACCAAGCTTTTTGCAATACAAATTGCACTGACGTTGTTTGCTTACAGCTTAGACCGGTGAAGTATGTCCTAGACATACTAGTACTTGTGCCAAGCTTCATTTGCAACCTCTGTTTATTTTCTGGAGGGTTTCCTAAGTTAATCTATTTCGCAAAGGTAAAGGTCATTACAAAAGCGGTAATAAAACAGTCTCTCAAACTCTAGGCCAATATTGGTTCTCCCCGTCTTCTCTAAAGGCGTAGAAAAGCTAATTCATCCTGCCGGGGTTGTGCAGAGGTAAGACGCCCGACTGCTGTGCCGGAGTACTCGGGTTCGATCCCGGCCTCGGCGGCAGCGTTTCGGTGGAGGCGAAACGAAGAGGCGTCCGTGTGCTGTGCGATGGCAGCGCGCGTTAAAGATCCCCAGGTGGTCAAAATTACTCCGTAGCCCTTCACACTACGGCTCCTCTTTCTCTATATCCACTTTTACTCCCACCTTCCTCCTTTCCTTTACGGCGCGGTTCAGGTGTCCACAGAAACAAGTGTGACAGATACTGCGGCTTCCCTTGCTGTGAACCAACTAACATTATTATTATTATTATTATTATTATTATTATTATTCAAGATTTGTCACATTTTGCGAAGCGTTCTCCATAATGTCTGATACTGAGTATAGTTTTCCTCGAGGAATATCAACGGCTCATAATTTACTTCGGCAGAAGGAAATAATACTGCAAGGTTTCTATCAAAGTTACTAACACACGGAAACGACGTCGTTTTTTTCAAGGTTTGATATGACAGACTATGCAGTAAAACTTGAGCATTATGACATCTAAAGAGTCACCCTTAACCAAATAAAAGGTTATCTCAGTTACAGCCTTCAATACGTAGCAATAAACTAAACACAATGAACTCTTCTTCCAATTAATGCAGCTGTACTGCAAGGCAGCTTTCTTGGGCCGCCACATTCAAGGCTATACATAAACGTCCCTGTATTCATCAACCTAGACACAAACTTCGTCATATACACTGATTATACTACCCTATTTGAAACTGAATCCCCTACCCAAGAACCGGCCCGCGACGGGAACTTCGTTTTGAAAAGATTGCATGGTTGGAACATAAACAACTCGCTTATTATAAATGCAGAGAAGACGAAAGCAATTATGTTTATAACTAAAAGTAAGGCTGTACAATCTCTACCTTAATTGTTTTAGGCCAAAAAAGCGTACACTGAGTAAGGGATATTAAATATCTGGGAATAACACTTATGCCTGCCTATTTTAGGACACTCACATCGAACAACTAAAGGTCAAGCTTTGAAAAGCATGCGGGACTCGAAATACTTTTAGGCATGTCTTAGGTCAGATAACCACACTGCTAATATATAACTCAATCATCCCTAGTCAAGTAACTTACGTCCAGTTGCCAATGGGAACAATAAAAAAGTAAATATAAACAAACTACAAATGCTGCATAAGAAAGCCCTTCTGTGCTAATGTTGATCGTGTGCTCGAGTGCGCGAGTCGCTCGAGAAGACGAAGTGCGGGCGCGTGCGGGGCGAGCCAGGGCGCGTATGTTTGTTCGGGGCAGGAGGACGGGACGGACATTCCTGAGCGTCGCTGGCGGTGGAATTCGTCATTCTGGGCCTGACATTAAAAGCCGGCTCGCCAACACTGGCTGGACACTTGGTCCGGGGTCTAGTGCTGCACAGCTCGAACTCGAGTACGCCAAGATACACGGGTTCACGACGATCGTCGTCGACACGACCGGCACCGTTCGCACGACCGCCAGCACGAGATGCACCAAGGCAGAGCAAGCGGAGGAGGTGGCCATCGCCCTGGCCATCGCCAACCGCGACTGCCACACAGTGCTATGCGACTCGAGGAAGGCGGTGAGAAATTACGCCAAAGGCAGGATAGCGAAAGAAGCTGTGCGCATACTGCAGGCAACCAAGAACGACGATGGCAGCAGACAAGTAAGAATCAAGTGGTTCCTTGCGCACGCGGGCGAGGCGTCAGATCGCAACGCCAACCACAACGAGACGGCACACGCCGAGGAGCGTGCGCTAACGGACCGCGCCTCGGTCGACTGGCCGCTGTGGTTCAGCACCAAAGACCGAATGACCGACTACAACGAAATAACCACGGTGTTCCGCCTAGCTCGCAGAACTCTTCCACCCCATTGCTCGGGGCTCAGTCGAGAGCAAGCCGTTTTATTCAGACAGCTACAGACGGGCTCACTCCCCAGCCCGTCGCAGATGCATAGAATGTATCCCGAGACGGACTCGACAGACAAATGCAGAGTGCCGAACGGAGACGGCCGGCTTCGCACACATGCTGTGGAATTGTAGCAAGTACCTGGAAGAAGCTACGTCTGGGAGGGTCCCGCCGCGACTGGAAACAGCCGCAGGGAGCGACAATCAAGAGGAACTACTCTGGGCCGTCCAGCAGGTCACCAAGGCGCTGGCCCGGCAGGGAACCAGCTAGCCGGCCCGCGCGCGCGAGCGCGCGCTTTACTGCAGGCCCCGAAAAAAACGTTTTACTAGTCCAATCCAAATTCGCCATCCATCCTATGGACAACTCCCGGAGGCAGCGCGACTGCACTATCGCGCCTGACCGCCGCACTTGCGCCGCCGCAGTACCCGGGCGTGACCCGCCGCAGTACCTATAGTACCGAGCACTAGGACGCCGGGCGTGGCCTGCCGCGCTACCGGGTACTCAGAAGCCTGGGCGTGACCAGCGCCAGCGTCATACCCAGGCCACCGGTCTCTTTCGCCTGAAGCGGACTTCAAGCTTTGTCGGACTCCCCTGCCCCGGCGTCGAGTCCACGAACGGACTGAACAGAATTAGAACGTTTTTTGGACATGTCCCAATAGACATTAGGCTAGGCTGTATGCATGTGTGATCCGTAATATATTAACGGTCAAGAAAAGACAATCGTGCGTGTGTCCGTGAATCTGGTATGGTACCTGCCCAGAGCTCCTGAACGGACCCTGGCCCATAACTTACATCACACCTTCATACTATAGTTAACTTTCTAAATGACTCCCAAGCTACACATATATTTATCGAACTCAAAACTCTGCCAGTAAAACGGCTCTATGAATGCATGCTTATCCTAAAATATTTAGAAGAAGTAGAGACGCACACCAGAATACTGCAAGACATTATAAACCTAAGACCTAATGCAAAACAAGATCACTTCGTTGCATACTGCCCTAGTTTACTCCGGCAAGCAACACGAATTATGGACCGCAAATAACTGATCATCAGCTACCGCGTATCAGAACAAAACATATTCCTCAGATATCCATCCCCATTCTTTACCAGCCAAAATATGTACGAATCAGCTCTATTTCAGTTTAGTTACAAATATCTTAGTTTATTATATCGTGCAATTCCGAACGTCATATTGTATTGTTTTCTTTTTTTTGCGACGTTAGTTGGTGATGGCGGAATGTGTCCGCCACGAGCAAAAAAGAATTTTGAATGATGAGTGTCTGTAATACTTGCATAATTTTCCGGTTATGTTTGTTGTTAATTTGGCATCACTATAACTTGTCTTATTTCTTCAAATTGCTGAGCCGCACTGCCACTAAACGCGGTAGCGGTGCCACTATTGCTTGTAACAAGGGCCCAGTTCCAGTCAAGCTGATGACATTGTTGGCTTTTTTTGCCGCACTCCCAGTACCACGTTGTGGTGCTGAACGTATAAAATAGAATTGAATTGCGAGGAATATCGGCAATGGTTATAAGAACTAGGTTCTTCTCAGGAACTTCCACAGTAAATTTTCGCATGTGGTATTACCTAAAACAATTGCGCGTAAAAGCATGCCTAGTGCATTTATTTTTTTGCGCTGAAGAACACATTCGGGCTCATATTTCACAGTTCGCTTTCCAGGATAACAGCGTTTCCAAATTAAGCGCCTTGCGCAATTTTCCTTCAATATAGCTTTTACTAGCCAAACCATTGCACATTAAATAAAAGTGAACAATTCTTTTCATCTGCTTTCCGCTTGTAGCCATTCTTTAAAAATACAGCAAAGCCCCCTCCTTGTCCGCGGTTAACTGAACAAGATAGATATCGCGCCAGATTCTGATTGTCATCTTTATTGACAAGCTTTTTTCACAGGATAAAGGGCGCAGCACGTTGTGCACTTCATCGTAAAGGCATCTACTGGCTTCAGGTTCCTTGACTCGTCGGAAAGCACGCCTTACCATAACCAGCAGTTATGTAAGCGGCAACTTAAGCTCAGTAGCCAACTTTGGGCCCAGTTGTAGAACACTTTGAACATCTTCTGGTAAGAAACTCTTTCTTCGTTACGTACTTGGCTAGGCATCACTTCTGGTTTTCTTGGGAATAACCTTCGAAGCGCTGAAAACTCCTGCTTCCTCAGGATTTCCACGTTTATTCTGATGATGCGGTTTATCGCGTGGCACTGCAATTTTCAAGCACTGCGCGCCTTTGATGACTGAAGAAGGAGCTCCATGTACCGCCTCATTTGTACTTGCCACTCAGCTCTTAGGAATTTTCACAACATTATGCAATGGCTTAAGGAAGGCAAAAAGCCTGCGGCAAGCCAGGCCATGAGCAGGATGAATGCACTTGCGAGTGCTGAATTGAAGCAATCGTTATTTGAACGTACCATTGGCAATTAGAGGAAAGACACGGTACTGATGAACGAAACAAGATGAATAGAACCCCATGTACTAGTAATAATAGTGTACAACATCAATTGGAGGCCTATTTGGTCAGACGTGGCTTCAGGTTAAGATGAGAGGAATTCAAGTAGGATTTATTTCAGGTATTTTCCAGAGTTGTGGGGAGAAAAAGAGCTGAACTGCTCGTTCAGTCAAAGCTCCAGCTCCTTAATGAGTCAGTGCTCGTCTACGCAGAAGAAATAAACCGCCTTTTTTGTCGCGAGAATCCCGGCATGCCCGAAGCAAAAAAGGTACAGCTGCTAATGCGGGGCGTCAAAGAGACACTTCGAGTTCATTCATGAAGCGTCCACCAAGGTAGGACACTTGGCTCTCTAATTCTTCGATTCAATCGCCGAACTCACATCTTACCATTCCACACCAAGTGAAACGTCTGTATGCAAAGACAATCTGCAGGATGTGTCAACCTGCAGGAAACGTCTGAGAGGGCTTCACCCTGCTGCGGCCCTCATTCCAAGAACCACAAGTGGTGACGCTCGCACGTGTCATCCGTGAAGCAGTACAGCAGGCACAGGTCTTTCCTCATGTGACGTCCTCCGAAGATTCTGACGCATTATTCTACTAAGAAAACTATGCAGTCTCATTAAGCCCTCCAACGCAATGACGAGACACTCGAATCCCCTCCGACGAGAATAAGCTCCTTCTGATCGCCGCTTCTTCGCTCGCGCCAGCTCATTCTACAAACAACCCTCCAGCTCGATATCCAACAACTTTCGCTGCGCTTTCATTGCAGTGACGCCAGCCAAGTTTATGCTATTGTCCGTTCAGACACATGGGCCTGCGTGCTTTCGCCATCGAGGCCCCAAAATCTCGTCCTGGTGAACGACCAGAATAAATCGACGACTACTTGCGCAGGGCAGAGTCATAAAGCCATCGGTGCCACTCCCTGTCGCTGTACAGCACCGATTACCATCCCTAGGCAGCAGTCACGTGCGAGGAGGGTCCCCTAGCCACATAGGGGAAACTAGGGGCAGCACCCTTTAGATGTGAGGGAAGGTCCGCCGCCGCCGCCATTACGCAACGCTCCTCATGGTGACATTCTCGGGGATCACGCACTCAGAGGTCAGACACCACCGCTACGCGAGACGATAACAAGGCCCGAGTCCAAGTTTATACCACCGCAAATCGAAGTGGCAATATTGTGTCCTGGCCTCGATCTCAGCATGCGAAGTAGAAATTGAACACCGAAAGCAACATGCAATATTAGGACACGAACAAAGTTTTTATCGACGGTCGCATGTTTGCCATCCTAGTGGATACCGCAGCCGCATAATCTGAAATCGGCGGAGATTTCGCCGCCAAGCTAAAAAATGACAACGTCGGACGGTCCGCTAATGCGCAACTCTGGTGATGACCTCAATAAATCATTCGAATGATGCACCGCAATAATGAAAGTCAATGGGAAATCATGGGATTTTCTAAGCCCTACTCAATGAGTCGCGAGACGTTATCTTGGGCATAGACGTTCTTAGTAAACATCGCACGATAATTGCCCTTCGCTCAAAGTTAGTCAATTTCTCGGTGCTCAACGCAATTCATACTTAGATTACATCTTCGAAGGGGGACTTAACCGTCCAATCCCGGTCAAGCATCGTCGCCTGCGTGGGCAACGGAGACATCGAAACGGCCGAAAGCGCCATCGATGGAGAGAGAGAGAAACAAGTTTTAATGCCAAAGAGTAATATTTAAGGCATGTCGGCCCTGCGTGGCCCCCAGGTGTGGGCGACGCTCTGGGCCCACGAGCCAAGCGCCAGCTGCGTCTTCTTGTCTGAGTGCGTAGGAAGTTGGTCCCAGCTCTCCTCGGAGAGAGCCGGCAGTAAAGTGCGAGGGGGTGGCCTTCCCCTACATCCCTAAAGGGTGTGTGCCAATGTGGCCGTTACTGCACAGTCGCAGTTGGGGCAAATGGGTTCGTAGTCCCCGTCCGTAATGAGTGGCATCTCGAATAGCTGAGCATAGAATTTGTTTAAGTTTACCCATCACGGTAGCCTGCGCTCTGTCAAGGTCAGGATGGGGAGGCGGGAAGCGTTGTCTCGTCTTTCTGTGTAGGTTGATGATTTTGGCAAAAGTCAAGGGGACCTCGGTGAAGGCCTCTGGATCCGCGGAGCCGCCCGCTCGGTTTGTTAGACCTCGGGCTAGTCGGTTGACCCCTTCATTTCCAGAGTTCCCCGCGTGGGCGGGTACACAGACTAATTGGATTCTATGATCGGGAGTGTGGCCGCGGAGTAAGTGTGCGGTGGTTCGGCAGATACGGCCTTTCGAATAATTTTGAATCGCACGTTTAGAATCACTAAGGACTGTGTGCGTACGTGGGTCGGCGATGGCCAACGCGATCGCAGTTTCTGCCGCCGTGATGGGAGAGGGAGCGCTAACCGTCGCAGCAGTAACCAGTGTGGAGTGTGGCGTGGCTGCGCATGCGAAATAGATATTAACACTTTGTATCGCTATATCCACGTATTATGCGTGGTCTTCTTTAAGGTAAGTGGTGTCAAGTGTCTCAGCCTTGATTCGACGCTTGCGTCGTGTCGCCCAGCAAGCATATTCTTGGGAATGGGTTTAACCGTGAGGCGGCTGCAGACCACTATAGGAAGGGGAGCTGCGTGATATGTATCCCCGTTAGAAGTTACGTGTAGGCGGTCAAGTATAAGGCAACCATACCTGGTGCGTGAGAAGCGGTGAATTTGGGCGATTTTATGTGCTTCGATGAGTTCTGCAAGAGTGTTATAGACACCCAGGTGCAGCAGTTGCTGTATACTAGCATAGTGGGGCAGTCCTAGCGTGCCTTATACAGAAACACACAGTTGTTCTTGGAACGAGGGCTCGCGCGGCAGAACATTGTGTAGAGGTCGGTACCTTCCGTGCGCCTTCCTGCCGGTTGCGTCACCGCTGAGGGCCGGGTCATAAGAAGGAGGGTGACGCCGATGCGTGCAAGGTTACATGCTCTCCTAGCGCGGACAAGGTCGTTTTTTGGAATGTGATGGGACGTTCAACGCAGACGCCACGTGGGCTTCCTTCGCGCTGCACTGGCTTAATAATGCGCCCCTTTTGTGACAGCCTCTCAAAAGATGACGAAAATTACTCGACGACTGGGAAACAGTACCTCGCGACCATCTGTGCCACGCCGACGTTCCGTTCGTACATATACGGTCGACCATACAGGTAGTAGGTGATCATCGTGCGCTCTGCTGGCTTACCATTTGAAAGGCCCCTCCAGCTGTCTTGCTCGATGGAACTTGAGTATCGATGAGTTCGACTTCAGAGTAGTTTCATGTCAGGTCGTAAGTATTAAGACCCCTTTTTGGGACCTGTAAGGCCAGCAGTTTCGCACAACACAAGCGCTCAGACCCTCAGTTGAAAGACCTTGCCGATGCTTAGGAGACAAAATCGCTTCCCCTCTTCCTGTGTTCAGGCATAAGTTGTTCTTCCCGCTGCACGGCGCGTCTTCGTGCAGAACGTCACGCCCAGTCGGACTAAATAGCATCTTGTTGGCCCAAGGAGCGTCGAAATAAACATTTGCAGACTTTAAACCATGAGCCAAGAGCAGAGCACTTTGGGCGGCATGAACGTTGCATCGGGCGCAGGGGATGTATTACTGGTCTTCGTTGCCTGGCGACGTTGCCTATTGCGTGAAACTGTAGCGTGATTGCGAGTGCCGCAAGCAATCCGTGTCAAACCAGCTGGACTACTGAACCGTAGAGTCGCCTGGGATTTAGGTTTAGCCGTTTGAATAAATCAGGATGGATCTTCTCGGCCCTTTCCCCACTTCATCGACAAGCGGATCATAGTGTAAACGGAGTAAATTAGCTGCCATACTGTAGCAAAGGCCGTGCCTGGAAAAGACCTGTGTACAAGCCAGGAGACCAAGTCTGGGTTTGGACGTCGATTTGCCGCCGTGGTCTAAGTGAAAAGATTTCATGCTGATACTTTGGCCCGTACAAGTTCCTTCGTCGAGTTGAATAATTGGACTACAAGGTCCTTCTGACGACGCGACAGGATTCCAGCGGTGCCATGGGAACCTAGAAATTATTCATGCTGTACGGCCTAAGCCCTATTACGCGCGCTAAGGGCCCTTGATACTATACTCTGTAAACTTTTATTTGCGTTTAATTTTTTAGTTTAATTTGGGAGCGCAGAGGCAATGCCTTGTATGAGAGGAGTAATGCCGTGTGTCTTTTTAAACTTTATTTGTTGTTTCAACAGCCGCTTGCATGCGGCCTTATTATTCAGAGCACGAAACGATTTTTCACTCTATTTCTTCATACTCCCTGTCCCGAGACGGTGTGTTATAATTTATTTTGGTGCGTAAGAGCGCCGAGATGTATTGCGAAAGGTGCCAGCCACTCATATCTGTTGCTACAATGCTCTCGATTGTGCTAGTCACATTTTGTGCGTTTATCTAAATCTTTCCGTTACCATAAATTCAGCTCTCATAAGTGCGGCAGGCATTGGTATTCCGACAACCACTGAGGGCGATTGTTGCTGCCGACGCCGTTGTGTTTCTTAGTCGTTTTTCGGGCAGAAATGAGCAAATAAGCGCTTGATTCGAGTCTTACACCTATCAGTTCGTTTTTCGTCTACGGAATTGTCACCACCACGTGCCAATATAAGATAAGTTTCACTGTCTTGTTTGGCAGCTTTGTACTTTAAAGCAGTTTGGTTGGTTTTGTTTGTGGCACTTCGCAGCCAGTGTCGACAGCAATAAAGCCTCCGCGTGGCCGCCTACCTTCTCTGCCAACCGTCGCCAGCCGCGGTCCCGTGTGTCAGCTGGGCCGTCGCGAGCACTGTCAATATTTTCGTTCGCCTCGCTTAAAAGAGCTCGCCCCGCTTAACATCACAAAGCGACTAAGCCTATGAGAGACGCCGTAGCGGACGATTCGAGAAATTTAAACAAACTGGGGTTCCTTGACGTGAACTGACATCGTATAGCAAATGTGCGTCTTGCTTCTCGCCCCTTTTGAAAAACGGCCACCGCAGCGGGGATTGGTTGAAACATGTTTTTTGACCGCCCTGTCATGCACTTTTGCTGCTACCATCTGTGCGGGCATCTGGCCCCACCACAATAGCAGCGGTCGAGGAGGGTGCTGGGGCCGAATTACAGACGGCTCACACACAATCTTCCTATTGGCCAGCGGCAACATGGCGGAAGTGGCCGTTCTTTACGTCATCGACGTCTGTTATTTACGTCATGAACATAATTGAAGTGATAACGTTGGCTACGGGCCAATTGTGAGCGGGAGTTGTGAGCAACGCGAGCCTCTCACAA